>SKCR01030861.1:0-118111 GCA_019454045.1 Zanthoxylum bungeanum
TTAAGGAGCTCATGAGAGAATTTCATACTACGCCAACCGGGGGTCATTTTGATTGATTTAGAACTTGCCGCCTGATAGCGGCAAATGTGTTCTGGAAGGGCATGAGGGTGATATCTATCGGTTCGTGGCTGAATGTGACGTGTGTCAACGCCAGAAATATCAGACCACGTCCCCTGGGGGGCTCTTGCAACCGCTACCAATTCCCAACATCATTTGGGAGGATATAGTGATGGACTTCATATTGGGACTTCCCAAGTCAAAAGGGTTCGAGACCAGTTATCTAAGTATGCCTATTTCGTGGGGCTTAAGCATCCCTACACGATAAAAAAGGTTGCTGCTAGAGAAATAGTGCGTTTACATGGAATTCCAAAATCTATCGTGAGTGACCGGGATCCAATCTTCTCGAGTCATTTTTGGAGTGATTACAAGGTACTCAGTGGAAAATGAGTTCGACCTATCATCCCGAGACCGATGGACAATCGTAAGTACTCAATAGGTGCTTGGAGACTTATCTAATGTGTTTTGCTTCTGTACAACTGAACCATTGGGCGGAGTGGCTTCATTGGGCAGAGTGTTGTTACAACACAAATTATCACAGTTCTGTTGGGAAAACACCTTTCGAGTTGGTCTATGGCCGACTTCCACCTACCTTAAGCAAATTTGTACAAGGAGAGACTTTATTAGAATCAGTAGCACAAGAACTATTTGAGAGGGATGAAGTTTTGCGGCAACTTAAAGGGAATTTGTTGAGGGCCCAAGATAGGATGAGACGATATGCCAATGTTCATCGGGAAGGATGTGTCTTACTTGGTAGGGGATTGGGTTTATCTTAAGTGGCGACCTCAATGTCAACCAACGGTAGCTCGAAGAGGTCAATGCAAAGCTCGCTGCAAAATTTTATGGGCCCTTTAAAATTCTCAGAAAGGTGGGAGAGGTTGCATATAACTTAAAACTACCTCAGGGGTCCAGAATCCATCCCAACTTCCACGCTTCACAATTAAAAAAAGCATTGGGTTCGGTTAATGTACAAGCTGAATTACCAAGGGCCATGGAGAAAGAAAGCAAGGCTCAATGGGTTCCAGAGTAGATCCTTGCCCAATGGGGAGAAGCAAGTTTCACAGTGGCTCATCAAATGGCAACATCATCCTTTAGAGGACTCGACCTGGGAGAATCAAGACATCAGCTAGCAATTTCCTAATTTTGGACTTGGGGACAAATCTATTCTTATGGGGGCCAGCAGTGTTAGGGAGCAGAACTGTGGAGTAGAGCAAGAAGGGCTGCGCAATGGGCTGGATCCAGGACAGATTGCCAGCAACGTGTTGAGTGATGGGCCAAGTCCAGAGCTTACTGTCAACATGGATCATCCTACCCCAATAGGTATTAAAGAGAGACCACCAAATCATTTGGTATACAGGAGGAGGAAGAGCAATGCAGCATGTGCGGGGAAAAAGTAAATGACGGGCCAATTGTTTGTGAAAGGCTGAGGTGGCCAAGTTAGTTAGGAAAAGATACGTCTATATAGGATGCAATCATTAGAGAGAGAGGCAGCTGATTTTATTTTGCTTTTGTTATTTTGTAAAGGGAAATCTGGGCAGCACCTATGAGTGAGCTGCTTGTTTAGGTTTCTTGTTATTTCCTTTTATTTGGAATACTTGTTAATTTTCCAGTATTTGCTCAAGACGTTTGTACGTATTGGAGAATGAATTAATGCAATAGAAAAGTAGTTGATCTGTTCCATTGATCTTCCTTTTTTGCGTTTACAAATACAAAAAAAAAAAAAAAAAATGAATCAATACGTTCCTGCTGTGCATTCTCCAGTGGTGTTAAAACACGCTAGTCTCTTTGTGTTTCTTGTAATCAAGGTTGTTAAAATCGTTTTTACCTAAAATCGTTGGAGGGTCCGAAAAGTCGAATTGTAAAATCATAAGATTTTACCAATTAGTTGATTTAATGACACTTAAAACATGGAATAAGATCATACATAAAGTTTCAAGGGATTTGAATCAACAAACAAGTCCACAAGCTTCAAATAAGTTAACAAAATAACAAAAGTCTCAAAACTCCAAGCAAAACAAACAAGTTAACAACAAATATTCAATATTCAATTTAAACTTGTTGGAATTTTTTTTTGGAAGAACTTGAAGACATCTATTCACATTCAATAATCAATCAACAACAATAAAAGAAAAATTAGAACAAAACAGACTAAATTATAATTTGTAACAGAGCATGAACGTGCTAAATTATAAGTTTATAACACATCATAATTCATAAACCAAACACAAAACCCCGCCGTCGTTTGATTTTGGGTTTCTTCTCACATCGATCTTGGTTCCTAGGGTTTCTTTCTCGTCGTCGTTTGATTTTAACATTGCAAAGAGGCTTTAAAAAGGTTGATCAAAGAAAAATGTCGTCCTTTTGATCAACTGTAAAATCGTACGATTTTGCTTTATTTTAAGCCCTGGAAAAAGCGATTTTACCAGATTTTACCCGATTTTTGCCATATTTAACAAGTTTTAGCCGCCTAGAATCATAAGACGTGGGATTTTACGACTTAAATCGCGTTTTTAACAACAATGCTTGTAATGATTTCATTTGTAACAAGCTTGGTGGTCCGGCTTGAGGGGGAGTGTTAGAATCCCTAAGATATTGTTAGAATTATTATCATCCAAAAATATAATTATGATTCTACATATCTCTAAGATATTGTTACATAATCATTAAGATATGATTATATAATCCTAATAGCTATTAGTATATTTACTTTCTATATTTAATTTGATGCAATGTCTGTATAAAGGTCTATCTTTTGTAATTCTAAGAATCAAAAAATATAGAATTGTCTTATTTCTTTCACCATTTATCATAATGCAATATTTGATATAATTACGGCTATCAGCTCTTCAAGAGTAGATTCAAAAGTTGATTATTTAAGTCAGTATATCCAACCAACAAAAAAAACAGTAAATCAACCTATCATTCCACATAAAGGTCACAATGAAATCTTGCAAGATTATGATGGCAAACTTTATGCACTAGTCCAGCTTAAAAAATGCAAAATTTCTTACAAAGCCCAGTGCTTATTTGAGATGAACCACTTCATTCATAAATAACATGGCTGAAAGCAAGATGAAAATGTCTTAAAAGGAGGATGGAACTTGAGAAAGACAGAAGAACAACAAAGCAACATACCTCTGGACCATTAAAGACAGAAGGTTCATTCATGTCATTCCAAATGTACAAGGAAGGTGTAGAACCAACATAAATCTCATACGAAAACTTAGTACCCCACCATGACCGAATCTCTGGATTCAACATATCCAAATATGAAGATGAACCGGACCAGCACCATCCATCATAATCCTTCTTTGTTGCGTCCTTAACATAATACCCTTTCTCGGTGGCCTCCTTATGCAACCAATATGAATCATCCCTCTTAATATGTGGATCCACAATCGTTACCATATGCCTACCCTTCGCTTCCAACTTCCTCTGCATCTCATCTGGATGTGGAAACAACACTCTATCCCAAGTAAAATACCTCTTGCCATCCGTGTGTTCAATATCAAGCCACAAAACATCATAAGGAATATCATGCTCATCAAACTTGGAATCCACTTGCTCCACGTCCTCCTCGTCCCTATAGTTCCACCTACATTGATGATAAGCAATGGAAAACAACTGTGGCATAGATGGCATGCCAGTAACACTTGTATATTGCTTCACCACATCTTTCGGACTAGGAGCCACAAAAAAGAAGGTGTCCACAATCCCAGCCTCACTCATCCAAAATGTATCAATACTCTTCTGTTTAGAAGGCATCAAAATCCTACTTTCCGCATCCCAACCATCAGCCAAGACATCAATCTGCATCTCAGCCGCATTCAACCAAAAAAACCCTGAAGTTTTTCCCGATTTCCCATGAGATATCATAAACGGAATGGACCCATAGATCCCAAATGGCGAATCGTGAACATACTCAAAGACATCTAAATTGAACAACCTATAAGGCTCAGATTCTTCAACATTAGGCCCCCTAGTTGGTTTCAAAGCAAAACTAGTAGCATGCTCAGGAATTCCATAAACATAATCCGAATCATAAAACGAGACATCAAAACTAATAGATTGTGGACCGTACGGTCTCGTATCAGTATGCCCTTTAAACCTCTCTTCCCATTCCTCCCCATCATTTTTCTCTCGCAACTGCTCAAAATCAAATAACCCATGAGAATTCAAAGAGAGTACACGAGAATTACCGCCTTTATAACGAACATAAACCTCGAAGGGATCATGACGGAGGACAGCCTCGTAGTCGTCGGATAAGTAAACGACCGAGGTATCTCCTTCGCCATCGATGGTCTCTTGGTGAGCCTCTGCAAATAGAGCTTCTTTAATTCGAATTCAGGGAGAACAACGTCGGGGACTTGAAAGCGTGTTTTGGGAGGGTTTAAGGTGGGGTCCTCATCGATCTTGAGGCGCATGATGCCATCTTGGTAGATGGATAGGGAGAGAATTAATGGTTTGATTTGATGATCATGGGTGGGGTTTCTGGGGACGAGTTTGGCAGAAAGATCGCCGTCGTCGGAGATGGTGACTTGGTCGGCGATTAAAGAGCAGGAGAAGGGATTGCGGGATCTGGCGCGTTTGCAAAAGGGTGTCTGGTTGCAGTTCCTGAACTCATCTTTCTTCCATGAGAGTATGGGTGATGTTTGGTAAGTAAGAGAGACGAGCAGAATGAAAGAGAGTGAAGTAAGACTCGTCATTTTTTCATGGGAAATGGAGATCAGTGAAGTGGATGTCTCTATTATGTATTATATGTTATTGCACTGTAAAAATTCGGTTGGGATAAGCATCATTTGGGGCAAACTGATTCACCCTGTCAATGAATAGATACCATATGTTAATTAATAAAATTTTTATTAATTTTTAATTTAAAATATATATATTAAAATACTAATGGGATGTATCACGTTATCTATATGTCTATCCCATATAAGTCTTTTTCCTTTTAAAAAAAAAACGTCTTACTCATTCAAGAATTCCAAATTTCCCTTGGGATTTGAGATCTCATACGATCTGATATAAGATTCGGGATTTTTATTTTATTCATATAAAAAATCAAAAGAGAAATTAATGATTTTTTCCTCTTAATTCAAAAATTAATATGAGTTATCTCTATATCTAAATATAAGGCTCATGTTATAAAAATGATGTGGAAAACTCTATATATACTTTGAAAGTCTTCAACATTCACATCTTTGATGTAATAGTTACTGACATAAATTAAGTCATGTAATTTGATGGATCCTAAACGAGTTTTCACAATTATGAATCCTCTATCGGTAAAAGATAGTTTTTCGACTTCTTTATCGTAATGGATATTTTTTTTTTTTTTTTTTAAATCTGAAGCTCCTAATATTAACTCAAAATTGATGGCTAAACTGACTGCATGTGTGGACCATCCTTGGCAATGTTTATCCCATCAGCATCTACTTGATGAAGAGCAAAATATTAGATACACCAGCAGCTACTGGTTTTCTGAAGTTGGATCTCATGCTTCTAGGTATGGCTCCACCAGATGGACATGGAAAAATAGAAGTGGATGTGGATCACTTTCATTAAAGACCACCAAAGCCAGCTCTAGAGAGAATCACCTTCGGCAATCCTGTAATAAACTCGTCTGCATATATTGCCCTGGAGTTGTGTGTGCTGGAAAAGCCAGCACAGTTCAAACTGCATTGAGTAATACTAAAAAATTCTGATGTGCTGCTGGTTCAAATGGTTTCGGCAACAGATGAATTTGCATGAGTTTTGGGCAAAGATGGAGATGGAACTTTAAACTAAATGAGTGAATCTATGATATGTGCTAAGATAGTAGTTATGAATACATCGTGTTCGATTCTACTTGATTGTCTAATCGTTGTCTCTGCTTATATGCTTCATATTCATATTCGATGGATCTTTTATCTTTACAAATCCTACAAGGGAAAAACCATGTAAAGTCCTTATACGATTCTCAACATCTTTAATGTGCAAAGTGTTCTTTTTCAAGTTCTTTTACCAGGAGTTGCTTCCATTATCCATATGAGAAGAGTTGGGAAACTTCCTTCACGAAAACTGATCCACCATCAGGTCACCTTTCTTTACCTAACAACGATTCAAGAAGAGCAGCCTCTTCCTCCTACACAATAACATGATGAGCAAGATAAGTGGTTTAGCTCAATCCAACGACGAAGACATAATGGTACAAACAAAGAGCAGATGAATACCACTAAGGCATTAAATTCAGTCTCCTCATCTATAGCACTTGTGACTGCGGGATCCTCCAAGAGATCCTGTTTCAACAAATAGAATCAGAGCACAGTTAAGAACTGATATATTTGCTTGTTTGCTAAATCAAGTGGTTAGATTTGCTTCATTGTAACTAAAAGGTATAACAAAGACAATATTATTTTTGTAATCCATAAAAATAAACCAAAACCACTCCAAAATGATATGAGCAACAGAAGACCTCTATATCGCTCTATAAACATTGCCAAATCAACCAACACTGAACACCCTCATGACATACACAAAGAAGGAACTTCTTATGTGACTAATTCTTCCCAAGCAATAAAGGTACCCCAAGTCTCGCCAAAACAAGAAGAAAATTGAAATAACAGAATTGTACACAGCACACACATATATAATGCAGTCAACTGACATATGAACCTAAGTTTTGTAGGACTAAGTTGATTCGATTCCAAACCTTTGGAGAGGATGGACCATGGTTGAGAGAGAAACTTGTACAAATAAGAACTTTTAAGCACTATGTGGAGTAGATCTGAAACCAACCCTAAAAACAAACTATACCTAAAAAAAAAAAAAAAAAAAAATCCTTTGCAGTGAATCTAGAAGCTACCAGAAAATCTATATCTCCAACTCAGCCACTTGCTAGATCTTCAATATGACCTATTCAGAAGAAAGAGTGTCTTCCACAAATTCATTCACTAACGAACTGAAGAGAGATTCAAATTCAACAGGAGAATGGTTATTTACTTGTGCTACTAATCACAAGATTCATATTATTTATGATACTTGATACTAAAAATTATGATTAAGGATTAATCTATCAACCACAATCTACACCATCCTGAAAAAGTCCCAAGTTACTATTATGCAAAGAGAGAGGATTGGTTGAACACCATCAACACTCAGTAACTTTGTTCTGACTAAATGACAACAATTTCAAGTGAACAATCTGTCAATCTCCATTGGTTAATATCACGAATCCTAATACCCTTTAGGGGAATTATGTAGTCCAACATAAAATGAAGAAAGGCCACCATCCAACAACAGAAGAAAGGTCTACTCAAAAAAATCTTCTAGAACCTTTTAGATCCAAGTTCACACCTTAAAATGTAATGAAATATGATTCGCGTGAAAGGATGAATGGTCTAATGCACGAGACTTCCAACACTGTGAGCTCTAGTGAGGATTCAATGTACGTAGCCTTACTCTTGATAGAAGCCAAGTAACCTCCACGATTCGTGTGAAGGAAAAATAAATTTAAAAATCTGATGTGTATATAAAACTCACAACTATTAAAGAACATTAAGGCAGTGATAGAAGCCAGATGCAAGTGATCACAAATAAAATACCCTTCATACAGCATAAAGAACAAAATAGAGAAATTATATACAATTCCTATCATGATATAAGAAAGACTGCTTACGTCATCAGCAATTTGCAATTGCCCATTGCCATCCTGCAAAAGTGAAATTCAACTTCATTTAAGATTCACTTTCTAATTCATCAATCACTAATTCTAATTCTCAAGCTCAATGATTCTCCTAGAGATCCAGTTGTCATGGATAGTGACTAAAAGGTTCTGGAAGAATATCTTTTTAGACATTAGAATTGGAGATAAAAGCGGTCAAAAATTTGAAATACTACTGCCAATGAAGAAAATAACACTGATCTATAGACTACCTTGACAGCAACAAACAGAAGGGGATCGGATGGCGTATAGATCATGTAATGAGAACCGTCCTGCACAAGAAGAACTCAATATTAATGAAGCAACAGAATAACAATCACTTGAGCATAAGTATAAATCATATGTACAAATGCAGGAATATACTTCAAAAATTTGCAAACAAAAAGTTCGTAATATATGGTATCAAATACCAGATGGAAGGATGTAATTTCAATTCCTTCAGTTGGCAACCCATCTATATCCTGGCCATCGTCTGCAAAAGTAAGCATCAAATGTTTACATATATCATACATAAAAAATCTTAAATCAGGAAGTAGTCAAATAGAGTTTTGGATGGACCAAAACTAGTGTGATATTCATGATGTAAATAGCCAAAGTCCACCCCTGGGGCTCATTTGACCTCTCATCCTGAAGAAATGTTAGAACCTGCAGCTAAATTATTATCAAGGACAAATTTACCGAAATGCATATCACAACAGGCTAAACCACTCAAGGTATTGAGACCTCTTGATTGCACTGTTAAAATGAATTGTCCTGTCAAATTATTCTAGGGTCAAAACTGAGCATTAAGAATACAATATCTCAAACAAATAGATTAGAAGTTCACCACTCCAGAGCAGAGCAATGGAGTTTTTAGGCACATAAGCAAAATAAAATGTAAAAAACTAAGCATGTCAGACACATGAAGCATGCACAGAATCGAGGATGTGCCTTTTCACAAGAGATGGAGGCTTCTAAATGAGTAACTACTCCAAGTTGGAGATGTGCCCTTCAATTAAACGGTATGGAAAATCTCACATCATTCCACTATAAAGTTATCCACTTCTAATACTCAAAAAAAAACTTTATAGCCTGAATCCATGTAATGTGGCAAGATAAGCAATGTGATATTATCATTTCTCAGTTATTTCATGGGGCAGATTCAGATGTGCAATGTAATATTTTTTAACCGAATTACAAGAAGTCGCAACGGTAAAATAGTTGAAGGAACATAAGATATTTAAGATAAGAGAGGACCATTACCAGTGTGGAAATCAAAGATTTCATCTTCTGAGTAGCAAAATCCTCCACGTGCTGTATAACAGAATCTGATAGGATGATACAAACATGAAACCAAATGATATGGAGACAAATATGATTTTTATATAGGAAGAAAAGTTGATTTCATTAAAACATAACGACCATCATACCCACTATGTACTAGATGCATATGTATCTTGGCAAGAGCATAAGCAGCCGTAGGAAGTATAGCTTCAACTTCGTCATCACTGACCTAAAATGCAGAAGCTCAAGATTACAAATACAGATCGTAGACTGTGTGTGAAGTTTCTAGGAGCAGCGCAATTTATCCATAATAAATAGAACATAGTCAATAAATGGATCTGCAACAGTGAAGCAGATGTACATAAAATAAAAATTGAAAATTGAAAATAAAAATAGAAGTTTTCATGGTCACTCATTGAACATGGTTCTTTCAAGAGAAATAAGACTGATAAGGATGATAGGATATATTTTAACTTATCCATGACCAAATAGGTCAGAAAGAGGGTAAAATAAGTTTTAGCTTGTTCTCTAAGTCAGGAGAATTCATCCACTAAATTAGTAATCCAACTGGAATGAGTTATATGGTATATAGATCAAATAACGAACCAAACAAAAATAGCATTACACCTAGATCATGGGATGTCTTAAAATCATTTCCACAACATGCACTCCCAATCAAAAAACTCAAAATATAGCCAACAGAACCATAGTTGTTAAAGGCACAAGGTGCACCATGGCGCCAAGGTCCTCCTAGGGCCTTGGTGCAAGGTGCAAGGTGGCAAGGCGCAAGGCGCAAGGCGCAAGAAACAATATGATGCGCAAGAAACAATATGATGCGCAAGGCGCAAGCAAAATATGAGGCGAAAGCCTGAAAGTGAGGCGCATAGCGTACTCCACTTTTTTTAGCTTTTATATTAATTACAATTGGAATAATTCTTATAATTGTATTTAATAAATGTAACATTAACAATCATATCACATAGAAAAAAATCATAACTTAAAAAAATAAAAGATTCAACGTTATCAAAATTCATAATTAATCTAATATTTATTACTACAGATCTCTTTCTCATTTAATATTTGAACTTCATAATACGTGCAATGATGTGATATATACAATTGTTCATGTCACTTTTTCAAACTTCAATTATTTTTAAAGAGGGTCACAGGTGAACGCCTTGGGTTTTGTGCCTAGGAAATGTGAAGCGCGCACCTGGGAATATGAATTGAGCCTCCCAGACAGGAGGCGCTGGCAATGAGCCTGAATGAGAGGCGTGCCTAGGCGCTTTAATAACTATTAACACAATACATCTCTATAAGATGTCATAGACCTTTCCAAATGAAAACATTCATGCATCTTAGAACTCGCTTTAAAAAAAGGATGGTGTGTCAGTGCCTTCATGTGCAGATGCAACACCTGTAAGTCTGGAGTAAAAGTGTTTCAAAGTTCCTTCAATCAACAACTTTGTCACCCTCTTCCAAGACTCTCTTTAATACAAATTCCACTATTATTGTCTTTGTCCTACTCGAAAATCAGGTAAAGAACCCCTCCGAATTTTCTCATAGTTAAACTGACAGTTAAGTCGAAAAACTGAATATTTTGCACCGAGAAAGTGAATTACTTTCTTTTCCTTCTCTTTGTTGGGAGAAGGGGGAAGGAAAGCGGTGGAGTTTTCTGTTTATGGGGTGGGGGCTAGAGTGTATAAAATTTTGAACCAAATAGATATCTCAACATGGTATTTTTTGGACACACATACCTGATGACGCCATAAAATTGCAAACAAAGATAAAGCAATAAAGAATTGAATGTCACAAAAGTAAATTCAGGAAACAATTTACGTACATATACATGTAGGCTACATTCAAATGCTTAACCCTCACATAAACTCTGAGCCAGTAAATATTAAACCAATAATCGTAAAAGGAACAGAAAACATACAGCCGACCACCCTGCAAAATTAGTGCTCTTCAGTATCTGAACGGGCCTGCAGCAATTTGCAGGGAAAAAAAGTTCAATACAGCAGCATATAATCTTCCACACTTGTTAAAAAGAATTACTTACGTGTCAACTGGGCAGAGCAGCATACATTCATCCCCTCGTGAACTTGAGAAAACTCTCCTTATAACACATTCTAATGGGAAACCATTGGTAGAATCAAGCTGCCCATGATAAACAATAATTTTCATTTTGGGAATGAAACAACCAAGAAATAAATGTTAAGCCAATAACGTACACATTAAAACAGTAGCTAGAGACTAGAAATACATCTTAACATGAACTTCCACACTGCGTGTTTTTCATAATCTTCTACATGCGTGTTTTTCAGTTACTTATAAATTATTATCCAATAAGCACCAAATTTAAGTCCGGAAATAAAACACTTCCACTCATGTGAGCCTAAAAAGGCTAGAACTTTTGTTTCTAGGACAAGAAAATTTACCACTAAACTGGATAGCACCCACAATATGAACTTAGTTAGGCCAGAAATTAAGGCCCTATAAAAACACTTTGGAAACAAGATAAGATTTAAAATAAGTGCTTATGGATGGGAGAGATAGAAGAAAGAACTGACAATGGTAGCAATTCGCTTGTTAGAGGCCATGAGAACCCTTCCAGTATCATCAACAACGAAGCCAGCAGGAGGTTTTGGTAGGGGAGTAGGAGGGTAATTTTCGTTATCATCATTTATAATATCAACATCACTAAAACGCAATTTCTCTATAGAAGTTTCTTCAGTTTTGCTCTTTTTCTTCTTCTTTTATTGGGAGACCGTTTCTTCACGGGACCTGTACCTGTACCTGTCTGTGACTGTGACTGAGACTTGGCGGCGGCAAGGCAGAGTTGGTGTGACAATTTCATAAAGCTTTGGTGAGAAGCAGGGATTAAGACTGGACATGAAACAAATGGGTTTTTATGGATTTGGAATTGGCTGCAACAACAAAATTTGTTGATGGTAAGGAGATTGGGAACCCCATTTTCTTTTAGTTTAATCTTTTTTTTTCTTTTGCTCTGTAACTGGATTTTATTATTATTTAGGTTTTCCCATACCAAAGGTTTTGTTGGTTGGCGCTAAGAGCGTCCACCCTTCTTGCCAAACCAAATATTACTTTCGAATTAAATATTTAAATGAAGAATTTGACATTCTGGGATATAAAAATGGTTTAATTCTATTTAGCCCAATATTAATTCTAAGGTATTGGAAGTTAGATTGACAACTCTAAATATAGAGTAATTATTTGATATAAAATAGTCATGAATGATGTAATATTATCAACAATTTAGTAGTAATCATATGTATGATTTAATATTATCTTTTTAATTATTTTTTAATATTTTAACACGCGTGACAATAGATTATTAATTATTACACGTATAACGTGGTACCTCTATTGTATTGTAGATTTTCTCCTAAATATAACTAATCACGAGTTTGCGTGATACTTCCGTTAATTTGAATAACATTCATTTATATGTTATTGTATATAAAGATTTTAATAAATTAAAAATAGATGTTTTAAAGTTTAATAAGAATAGACAAAGAAAACCAAAAAATATAAAAGTTTAAAATGAATTGTTACAAATAAAATTTGACCATCTTTCGAGAAAAATGAATAAATAAATTTACAACATAAATTTACAATAACACAAAAACAAATATTAATCCAATTAAATAATTCATTTCATATAACAAATACTTGATAATTCAAAAACGTTTGTGATGGGCAATTTGACCTGAAAATATCATTTTTTTAGTAATTTTAAAATATAAATAATACTCCTTTTTTAAAAAATAAAAATTGGTTGCTAGAGAATTTGGAACTTGAGGGATTTATTGATAGAGGATGATGTTGAGGGAGCATTAGATAATTTGAGATTTTGGGATATTTTTTTAATTAATTAATTTGTATAAAAATAAAATAAAATGAAATAATTAGAATGAGAATGCCAATTGGACCACCTAAAGCATCAATGACTGGGGGATTTGACAATTGGTGGCTAAGTCAAAATAATGTTTGTATGAGATTTCTTCGACCTAACCAAAATGCTTCTACTGTCTTTGCAATTGCTGATCCAATCCTACCCAACCCAACAACAACTGATTTACCACTGAATTGACCGAAGAACAAAGTCAGTGAGAGAAGAACCAAGATAATTTTGTACTTCAAAAAAATAAATCAATAAATAAAGAAGATGGATTTACGCAGTCCGAGATACTCATATGCAAGGCACTACTTCTCCAGTATCTGATCCTCGAGTATGTCCTCAAAATTCTATAGACAGGTTAGTAAACCTTCCTAGACTAATCGAATAATATTCCTTACAAGAACAACGACACTCTAGATCTAAGTTAAGAATTCTCCTACGGTTATCCTGATGTATTACCAGAAGTTTAGAGTTAGATATGAAAATAAACAGTAATGATCTAAGAAAAGCTATCCAATGGAAATAGGATAAGAAAGCAAAGTAAGTATAAATGTTTAGACAATCAAAGACAGGGAAAGATAGAGAGACCGGAAGAGATAGTAAAGTTCTAAGAGTACCTACCCAGGAAAATAGAAAGAGAAAGAAAAAGTTAGAAAGAGAAGTAAAAGATAGAATGTAGATATCCAAGTAACCAGAAGCAAATAGAGACAGAGGTACGGAAGCAGATAGGTAAGGAAAATGCCAAAACTTATAGTAGTAAGAATCAGAGACACGGAGTTAAATAATAAAGGATAATACCAGAGTTTGTAGTAGAGAATAGTCTAGCAAACCTAAACAAGAGTAAGTGTCGAGTAGATCTAAGCAAAGTTTCTTTCTCTCAAGCGAGATTTCTTCCCTCCTCAGGAAATTCCTCCAAAGTATATTCAATAGCTCCCGAGCACCTCGCATAGGTAGCGAGTTCCCCGAATAACCAAGAATAGTCATAAGGCAGAAGAAACAAGAAATCTGAAACAATTATAGAGGCTTTTAATAGATGGGAGATGTCGTCACAAGACAAAGATTCTAGATTCCCCAAACCTATGACCGCATGCAAATAAGATGAATGACGTCAGAAAAAAATGATTAGTTGATCGAACTAAGGAATCCAATAAATAAGACCCCAACCTACCCAGCTCATCACCTCCGTAATGCAAGTTAAGGAAGCTGTCCGATGGAACCTAGCTCATACTTACCCTACATGAGCACTAAACTCTACTAGGACATAGAGTACCAGAACAAGGATATAGATACCCATTGAGACATAAAGAAAATAACCAAAAAGATATAAAGCAGTCTCTACTAGCATAGATATAATCGATCGTAAGGAAACCCAACGGAAGTTCATCTTAAGAAAGGGAAAGACCTTTGAAGGCAGATCACCCAGAAAAAGAATTAAAAAGAAGTTTTGAGGATATAAGGAAGAGAACCCAGGGTAGCCAAGGATCAAGACAAGTTCGTGTGAGGCTTGCAAGACTATTAAAAGCCCATAAGATAGACCAAATGCAGTAGTACCTACAGATCAGCCCAAGTCAGTATAAATCCGTGAAAGTATACAAGAAATAGGATATGCAAAAGGTATGAGGGATGTGAGAAGAAACAAGGAAATTCAGTACATTCAAGAACATAGATAGTTGAGGGACCCTAAGTCATAGAGTAGTTAGACAAGTTCCTGCAGAATGAATGACAACCCTTCATTCAAGAAACCTCGATTCTAGTAAGCATACAAACATCTAACCATATCATCACCAAGTTTAAGTATCAAACAGAATGTGTACCACATGACCCCTATGGAATATATATATACGCTCACCTCTCAACTTAGAGTCTAGTAAAGAGAAAAATCGGTAAAGAGTACCAATTGACAGATTAAACAAATCACAAGATGGCTCGACAGCCAAGTCAATGAGTCCAATGAAACATAGACATGAAGCATGAGATATGAGGGTTTGAAGTTACAATAAGTTGAACTAAGTATGAAAGACACCATTGAATTAAAGAACCCTTAAAGAAGTAAAGACTTATGAGTACGAAGAGGCTATGGGGAAAACAATTCTTAGGAATATAGCAAACAACTTATAAAGAGTCTCACGGTATTGAGAAGAAGGACTAGTTAAAGAGTAGCACCTGAATCAAGGATTTAGTAGGAAACATCCTAAAGTAATTGAAGAAGATAGAGTTTTTTAAGAAAGTAAAAGATGAGAGAGCTCAAGGAACAAAATAAGAGAGAAATCTGTGTAGCATGATAAGTTTCTTAAGAAAGAATAATAAGAAGGGATATAATAGGTCATTGAGAAGAAGTAACGACTTAAAGTATTTAAGTAACAGAGATGACATGGTAGAGTATTTTAGTGAGCATAACTCTAGAGAAGATCCATAAGTAGTAGTAGTATTACCAATAGTCGGAATAAGGATCAAGAATGAAGTGAAGCAGAAAACTCGAGTAGTATCTAATAGAAGAATCTTAGTACTCGAGTTGATGCCATACGAGTAAATATAGGAGTTCTAGGCTTATAGATAAGCAATAAGTACCACCACTATATGAGTCAATAGTAAGACTATCACCATCGGAAAGATATCAGAACCAATCCCCACCCTCCCAACCCCTTTACAGACAACAGTAGCAAAGATAGACCTCGAGAATTACCTCAGAAATATTTCCAGAAAATATAGAAGTCTTCAGATTTAGTACAAGAACATGGTTAAGAGGAAGAAATTTGGGTTAAGTATAAGGCTTAGAAGAAATATAGGCTATAAGAGATGATTAAGAGAGAAAGTAGTAGTCAATCAATTAAGGAATGCAAAAGAACCGGTCATAGACATAACCAGGGAATTGTAGGAGTTTATACCCTTGCGAACAAAAAGACAGAAGTATATACTACAAAATTTCAGGAATATAATAGGGTAGAAAAGAAGAGAAATGACAACTAGTAGAATAATTGAAGATAAAACTATCAAGTAAGACCACACTAGCGAAGATATTAAATAAATAATGTCTGGAGTACTCGAGTACTAAAATAAAAAATTTCACAGTTAAGCCCAATAGTGCTATAAAGTGGCGAACTACTCAGCGTTGAGATAAGGCTAAATTTCATCAAAGAAAAAAAAACGAAAAGCATATAAGTAATGACCATAATCAAGTAGGAAAGGTTGACATTAACGGTAAAGGATAATATTTTGAGAGTTAAAATGTTTGGAAAACTCCGGAAATGAGCTTAAAGTATGTAGAGAACTTGAAGATAAGGTACTAGTCCTGAGGATTTGTAGAAATTAAAGAATGTAAAGGACAAAACTATTAGTGATTGAAATTAGTAGAAAAGAAATAAGAAAATTAACTAGTAAAGTTAAAAAGATTAAAGCCAAGTTCTGGTCGAGCATGTAGATTTTATTAGAAATAAGGATTATCCTTAACCTTGAACTATAGTAGAACGGATGAAACTAATGATAGGAAGCATTATCACATTTAATAAGGAGTAGGCACTAGATTAGAGAGAGAGAAGAATTTAGGCTATACGTGAAGTTCCAAGAAATAAATTTATCGGTTAAGGTATCAAGAAGAGTAGTGATACATTAAGAAGGAAGACTAACGAGAACCCTTAGTGAGATTTTAAATTAGTGATATCATAGTAAATAATATAAAGGCTAAAGAAACGACTCAGTTTGAATAGTCGTGGATATGCTCATATTAGCATCAACATATTGAAGGCAGAAAGTACTTTACAAGTTAAGTACAAGTACCAATTCAAAGGAAACCTGAGTTCAAAACAAGAGGAATTGAGTATTTCTTTTATACCCTAAATATGGTACAAACCTCGTAGTTGAGCATTATTTACAAGAATTAAATGGAGTATATCGAGGTAAGAGATTCCCAAAAGTATTATATTAAGTTCTTGAACGGAGTAGTAAAAGAAAGTAAAAGGGAAATAAGACCGACAGAGGTTAGATACTTTCAACCAAATTAAACCTAAACAGTTTGGCATCAGTAGGGATTCGAAGACGAATCATATTTATGAGGGAGAATTTGTAACGATCGGTGATCTCGTCGACTAGTGATCTCGACTACTTGTTCATTCTGAGACGAATGTTACAATATATGGTTATGTGGGACACATATATGCTCAAGAAATAATTTTAGGGATAATTAACATATCTTCGAGATTCCAATACGACATAGTACGATATTTCACTCCGGATAGTCTATAGTATTTCAGCCGTAACTTTTCCGTATGAACTCAGATTTTATGAATTTTATATCATCAGAAGTTGAGCATGTTCTAAATTCAAACTCGAAATAAGTCAAAAATCGCAAATTCAGTGACTGCTGCAATAAATTCCGGATTTTTCTAGAAACATGAGGTGGCTTAATCTTAACCACTCAAATCTATCACAAAAATTAGCCCCCCTCTATATATATATGACATTATTCCTTCATTCCAAAAGTGGGAAAATTGTGTAGAAAAAGAGAGGAAAAACGTGAGTATGAGAACAGAAGAAGAAGAAGAAAAGAAAAGAAGAGAGAGTGAAGAGGGAAAAAGAGAAACAAATGATAAAAGGGACTGACAACCCTTAAAGGCATGGAGAAGTGTTGGAAATCAAAGGAAAAGAGGTAAGAAATTCATTGCCCAAATTGTATTATATTAAGTTTTGTTGATTGAAACTTGTGGTATGTTGTGAACTTGTATGTGATGATGATTGGATGGTTTTTTTGTAAGAAAATGATGATTGGGGAAACCCTCCAACTTGTAAAATGTTAGGGTGTAAACTAAGTGAAGTTCATGAATAAATGTAAGTTGGTATTGGGTGAGGTATGTATTGTGTTGTGGATGTTTGTTGAAGTTTTAGGGAATGTTGTTGATGGATTATGATTTTGGTGTGTTGATATAAAAGAAGTTTAGTAAAGTACCTATAAGAATATGGTAAAATGATGATATGATGATTGTGGAATTTTGGTTTTGGGAAGTGATTATATAAGGAGCCTTCCTCCTTATATACCTATCTGAGGGTTGTGCACTTGATTACTCGTCCATTGAGTCTTGGTAACGTCGACTTTATGAGGGATATTCACTGTATTTGCCCGTGTAGGCTGGAACGGCTGGGTGGTGTTTTTTAGAGCCAGGGCGTTACGTGGACTGGCGTGGGATGAGCCTTGATTATGGTTTAGGCGTGTGATACTTTATTGGGCCTAGGTTTGTAGATCTCTAGGCTGTTATATACATCAAGTCTTGGGGGTTCCTTTAGTGCGAATCTGTGATGATAACTTGGGCTCGGATCCATGCTCGGGTCTAGCATTGGGCCCAAAGCAAAAGGTCGAAATTGTCCTTGGACCAAATTTGGCCCGTACAACTAGTAGTGTCATTGACGTAGAGATAAACATTAAGAAAATTATTCGGTAAAGTAAAATAATTTAAAACGGTGATTTATGAGATTTTATCACTTAAGCATTGAATGTTTATTCTATATGGTAAAGGATGATTTGATACGAGATCACACCACATATCCTTATCCATTTAATGAATATTGTATTCGGGAAGGTGATTGAAATCTCGTTTAACCAATGATTTGTCATTGGACCATCAGATTTATTAAACTGATACATTAGATGTATGTAGTTTAATGAATTGTAATTGCTTAAGGTAGTTTTCTTTACTTCGTAACTTAGTTTATGAATTGTCATAAATTAGTTACATGTTTCTGAAGGAACACATATTGAACGTCTTGAAAGTATCAAGAACTTTCAATCTGTTTTGATGAAACGTAGATTGAACATTTTTGACTTGTTCAAATATATTAAATCTGAAGTTTTTTTAGAACTATATCCTTAAAATTCATTACATGTCTTTGATCTGTTCAAAGATCTTTGATACGATCAAACATATTAATTTAAAGCAATTAGTTCTAAGGTTATTCCGTGAATATGATTCTTGTTCAATATTATTCTTCCACGATTCCATCTTGATGAAATTGAGTAGTGGGAGCAGTCGAATCTTATATGATTTGATTCGTTTGATATTGAATATTATCGAATTAGTTTCAATACTCTTGGGGATATGCTCCAGTAACACTAGTTCATCTTTTTAATTTAGGTTCCATTAATTTCTACAGTTACATATATGATATATATAAGTAGAAAATTCAAATCTTGAAAAGTTTGAGATTTGAATCTTTCTTTTATATAATAGTTATATAATGGAAATTACTTACACCTCGGAGGTATAAGTAAAAGTTTATCATTTATTCTGTTTAATAGAATATTGTATTCTATTTAATAGAATATCTTTCCTACGATCCTAAGTAATAAAATTGTTTTATCACTTGGTGTGTAACATCGGATGTTAATTATTGTAGAAAATACTTGACTTATTGAAGTCAATTGTGAGAATAATAAATTATAATGGAACTACGTAATTAATAAGATGAAACAACCCTTATACATATTCTATATAAGTCTAATAGGATATCAGAATCATTTACGAGTATTTGATACTTAATGGTTCTGTTGTTTTCTTACCGAAGAAAATTATCCTATAACTTATAATGGAAGCGATATTTGATATCGATTCTGGAAGTTCACCATTGAACCTTAGATCTAAGATTGTTCGTAGATTACTACGATCAAGTTTGAACTTAATTAAGCTTTAATTATGAATTAGTTCATGATATGTGCTAATTGTTTGCGCAGCAAAAGCAGTGTGAGATTATTAGAGGTTTGACCTTTACAGTATGACAGTGAGAAAAGTTATACTCATCAATCTATTGTAGATTCTGAGAAAACTTATCTTTAGTCATGCTAATTGAATAATTAAAGATATATTGGTTAATGTTGATATTAAACTGTACATTATAGTTAAAGAATGCAAAGTGGCGTTTTTGAATGACTTATTCAGATAAGAGATCAATTGTGATTTCTTTGTTTGAAGAGTTCATTCTGGAATGGCCCTAGAGTTTGTATTCTGCTGAAATCACAATTTAATGTGCTAGCTTATAGAGCCTATTGTAGACTCGAATAAGTCTTTCGGAAATCCGAGTTCTCTAGTTTTGATATCAGTCAGATTGTCTGATTTTATCAAAGTATAGAGAGTACATTTATGATAAAAGGGTTAGTGGGAGCGTATAAATTTCATTCTAGTGTTATATATCCTAACAACATTATCATTATTATGGTAATAATGAGATGTTTGTAAGGTAAAATATTTACTTAAGTCTTCTTTACTCCGTGAAAGTAGTGGGAGTAGTCTCTATTATATTCGATATAAAGTTTTATATAAGATATAAAACTAAGAGACTTGTGAGATACTCATATTATTCGTGCATTTGATATGATCTAATCAAAGACACAACAAGGCTATTTGTATGACAGTTAGTATAACTGTTTGACAGTTAATGTATGTCTTAAATATAATACTCATCTTTCGTAAATGATGATTCATTTTTCGATAGAGATATTGATTAGAATTTCTAATTAATCTTATGTATCATTTGATGATGACATAATAAATACTTTATTATATGCGATTGTAGAAATTGATTTAATCGTAATTGTTACGAGTTATTTTGATATCCTATTGACCATATGATGGATCTTGTAACATGTTCTTTGTGATCTTTGAGATATTAAGAACGAGTTTCTTAATTCATGGAGCATTTAGTCTGTAATCTTTTGGGTCAGATTAGTTTTTGGTCTAATTATGACGCTAGATTGTCTACGTCATAAAGAGTCAGAAAGTTGCAGTAGGAGTGTCGCGCATGATTTTACTGTTTCAATGGAATTAGATGCAACTTATGAAGTTGCATATTGACCTTATAAATTAGAAGTTTTGGATTGGTGTTGTGCTTGCGGTTGTCTGCATAGTATTTTGGATTTGATCCATAAATACTTGGACAACTCAGTAGCTGTAGCACAATACTGATGTAGCATCATAGTCATATTAATGTATAATTTAGATTCTACAAAATATGAATGATGCTGGCTATGGGAAACAATTGGGTTTGTCTGACAAAATCTTTATGTTTTAGCAGACCTACTTCTTGTTGCCTACCTCTTAGGTGCTAGGTGAGCTTTTGAGGGCTATGTGTATACGATGCACATTGAGATGTGTATATGATACCGTAGATTGGCACAAGAGCAAGTGAGAGATATTATTGGGGTTGGTGCTCAGAGCGCCAATCCGCTCCGTATTTATGTCTGATTTATGAATACGAACAATCATTTTTTCCATAATATTACTTATTTATGGTTGCACCTCTTGTTTTTATATACGTATTCGATCTGATTATGATTAGATCGAAACTAAATGTGGTTTAGTGATATGTATATATTAGACAAAGGCCCGATAATATATAATGCAATACACAGTTACAAAGGTAGTTTGTAATTGACATTAGGAAGTGTCATTGCTAAATGTATATTATCAAATATAGTTCCTGGTCAAGATTCACTAACACGGGTCGGTTAGTCAAATTCGTTGAGACCAGTACATGTCGTATATCGAGACTTGGTCCGATGGTTTATCCCAATGAACCATGAGTCTGGGGAGACTCGTATAGACATGTAGGTGTTTATAGTGGATAAACACTGAACAAATCACCGAAGATTCTTAATAGATAGTACACCAACGTCAATAAGAATCTTCTCGGGGTTGAGTAGCATAGTGGTCATTCGATTTGAGATACCACTGTGGATGTATGAGACATCCTCCACACTTAGATGACAATCACGTCACCGATCTATTTAGATCAGACATCCGCTTGTTCGTTGGGTGTGGACCGATCCTCATGATATCCTGTGTGTGTCAAGATAGGATCCGTCAGTTCTGTGTACAGAGCATAGGTAGTCCAAGTGTGATTAGCAATCTGTTAAATCTGTGGCCATAATATACTTCGGAAGTAAGTTTCGAATGTTATTTAGAGATTGCTAATAGATACGTCAACGGGATAATACCTATAGAGATTTGACGTTTACATCTTTATCTCTGGGATTATCCGGATACCTGTGACGGAGGGATTATACATATGCAATGATCTCGACCTGTATGATTCAGCTAGTTTATCTGTGGTCGTCATAATTTATGAGTGGGTAAATTATGGACACGAAATTGGTTTTTGTGACGGATATACCTGAATCTAGAGAGTCTCACTAATGAAACATACCCGTAGAGCACTAGGGCGACTTTTATAAATAATGGTGATTATTTATAAATCGTTTAAACGTTAAACGAAAAATACATGCAAACAGGCTGAACCGTCATTTCCTAATTAATGTGTGTTTGTATTTAATATATAATATTATTAAATACACATTAATAAATTGTCAAATAAAGGTTTTTGACATATATCATTTATATATGTATTTGAGATATTTAAAGTAAATATAATACATATATTTGAAATATTTGTATTTAATTAATTTTTTAATTAATTAATTGTTAAATAATTAATATAATTAAAATATAAATATCTTATGAATTGATAAAGATAGGAAATGATTATTAGTGTAAATGTTTGACTTTACATTAAGGAAAATGTTGTCAAATTGGATTTGACTTCCTTGGATATTTATTTTAAATTGTTAAAATTGAAAATATTAATTTCCTTTTATTATTGTCAAATTCGGCCATACCCTACATTAAATATAAGTGTTATATTTTTGAGTTGCAATTGTTGACTTGTTGAATAATTCATTAAAGGTGTAATGATTTAGAATGCAAGTTGATAAAACAAAAATTAAATTAAACAAAAATAATATCTATATATTATTTTGCTTACCAATTTCAGCCAAGGCTTAAATTTGTGAGTATATATTATTTTATTTCATATTTTAGGGTTAGAGAAGTTCATATACACAAAATAGAACACAAAAGTGGTTGAGAGAAAAGGTTTGGAGAAAAGAAGAAAATCTTGGAAATCTTAAGCATTTGTAAGTTTTCTTTCAATTCCTCCAACATGAAGAATATTTCTAACATACTTAGCTTCAATTTGTGATGCTTTGATGTTATCTCTCTTCTTATATTTTGTGTTTTATTTGGTTGAGAACTTATGTGAAAGATTGATGCATGTAATTGAGCTTAAACTTGTTTTAAAGCTTACTTTTGATTCTTTGAAAATCAAAGTTGCCATTCCAGAGTTAGTAAGCCACTCATTGGTGACCTAGAATTGTTCTAGAGTTTTTTCAAAGTGGTGAGGCTTGATTGGTGAAGTATTGAATGGATTAAAGTGTTGAATTTTGTAAATTTGGTGAAATTGGAGAATTTGATGAAATTGAAAAATTAGGGTTCATAACCCACTCCAAATTTGGGGCTTTTCATATATGTGATGTATTATGGTATGAATATGATGCATGTAAAATTTTATGTTTATTGGATTTGATCTTGACATGTTTTGAACTAAATTGACCAAATTGCAATTAATTGAAAATTTTGGGTGGCTCACGGCATTAGACTAAAAATTAGGGATTTGTGTGAAATCTGATTTTGATGTATTAGATGTGTTGAAAAATATTTTAGAAATGATTTAGAATCATCCAAAATTGTATTTGACAACTTTTGGACTAAAATGATCAATTTACAAAGTTTTGGGGCAATTCGGTAATTACCAAGAAATTTGATTTCTTGTGTAATTTTTCAGAATTTGATAATTGGATAATTAAATAAATAATTTTTTTAATTTATCCGAGAAAAATTTTTGAAACCGGAAAATTTTGATTTTCCGCGATTCTGCTGCATTACCGATATTCCCCCTTAAAACCCCCATCAATTCATTCCATCAACTTGTGTGTTTTACAAGTTTCCAACAACTCAACCACATCTATCAACCAAAAGTAGATGAGATGGACTGGGTGATGTAACTTGTGGGCCCCATTTGATTCAAAATCCGAGTGGGCTCGCAAACACTCTCGGGCTCGGGTTCGCTAATTCCGAATTAACGAATTTTCCATTGCGATGTAATTAAGTCAAATTTAATTAAATAATTATGCCTAGCAAAATTACTATTCACGTCGCTCGTGAATTAATTTTAAATTAATTTGTTTGCCCGAATTAAAATCCAATTTTAATTCCGCATCGAAATATAATTTCGTTTAATATATCGAATATATTATTTTATCGATTAATTCCAAATTAATCGTTCTCTCTCTTTTAACAGAATTTTATCCCAGATAAAATTCTCTGTAATTAATCCTAGATTAATTTTCTCTCTCTTATAATTAATCACAGATTAATTATGTGCGAGTCATACGTCATCGGTGAATCTTCGGGAGGCGACCCATGAGATCCCTGGATATGTTGGCAGTAAATCCTGTCGTCGAACTATCCGAACACGTACGTACCTAGTACTATGTTTTTACCGATTTACAAGACATGGTTGGCTTCTAGCAAAGAACCGTGCCTACCAAATTCTCCAGAAATATTCTTAATAAAATATATAATCTGTATCAGGCGTAGTATACGTAGTATTGCGTATTGCGATCCAGTATCGGATGTCACGTGCTAGGCCTGGGGCTGGAATTTTGTCTGCCCCGTACGAAGCACATATCGGATCTATGGTAACTAGTCTCTATAATCGGATAAACATGACCTAGTCATAATATCCCGATAGCTGCAGCATATAAGAGAACAAGTTCCGTATCCTACATGACCATCATCTCCACTATGACTGGAGTGATACTTCCATCTCGACATCACACCCAATACACTACGATTCTCAATATAGCCAGAAGAGGCGTACACAGAACCGGTTAAAGCCCTGGACGACCAAAACCAAAGTATATTGATTGTCGCAAGTATTAGCGGTGCAAGTCTCAGGTTAAGACCAAATAAACCTACCCTGATTCGGACTTCCATAGACACATAGTCATACTACCAATGGAATTCCGAGGGGTCTATCCAGAGCGAAGCTGTTTCCGTACCATCGGTAAACACAACCTCCTATCACACTTGCATAAGTATCCAATACTTAAATATATGAGAACTATGCTGTTATGCTCCCACAACGCGCACAAGTGCAATACTAGTCTATTCCGCATTATCGATGTCCAATCTCGATAATACTACGACTATGGATATTTAATGATTAAACCTTAGTGGATTAATACTATATCATATCTTATTAATCCGGAACTAATCATATGGACTTTATCATTTATATATCCCGGTAATCCAATTGCAAATGATAAAAGAGCAATTTCCTTTGTCACATGGTTAATTTGTACAACAACACCATGTTCTGTACAAATAGTTAATTTCAGGTACTATTGAATATAATGATTACTATAGTCTAACTATATAATCTTGGTTAAATCCAAATATATTGATTACTATAATCCAATTATATAATCAACTATAAATGAAATAGTTTGAATACAGTCTAACTGTTTAAGTTAAAACAATAATTAAATATTAGTCCAACTAATATATATTTAAATTAATGACGAAAAATGAAATGAGCGCGTATTGGCAAGTATCTAAACGAAATTGTAAATTTAATACTTGCCTCCCACTATTTTTCGGTGAGCCTCTAACCCTCTGTTGAGTACTCAGGAAACCTAGTTTCCTAGTGGGCTAGGATCTCGTTAAATAACACACAACCTTGACTTTGGCCAACAAGTTCTATGATATTTAACTAGGTAGATCTCTAAGATCAATTGGATCTCATCCAATTCCTAGATCCAGTAGGTGGACATCCAAATCTGAAACATATATCTTATATATGCCAATATATCCGATATATTCCCTAACCTTTTTCCTCTGAATCAACTAAGCTTTTGCTTTGGCACAACAAGCTTAATGATTCCAGTTAAGCGGGACCCATTGACTTTGGAAAGTTTCGTAATCGATGTCGATGGACTGTTGGACAGTTATGACCCATAGCGTCACTATTTGTACAGATCATGATGTTGTTGTACAAATTAACTATGTGACAAGGAGATTGCGCTCTTATCATTTGTGATTAGATCACCTAGATGTATAAATGATAGGAGGTCCCTATGATTAGTTCCTGGATTGAGATGATATGAGACAATATCAGTCCTCGAAGGATTAATCATTAAATATCCCTAGTCGTAATATTATCGAGACTGGACATCGATAATGTGGAATAGACTAGTATTTCACTTGTGCGCGTTGTGGGAGCACAACGGCATAGTTCTCATATATTTAAGTATTGGATACTTATGCAAGTGTGATAGGAGGTTGTATTTACCGATGGTGCGGAAACAGCTTCGCTCTGGATAGACCCCTCGGAATTCCATTGGTAGTATGACTATGTGTCTATGGAAGTCCGATATCAGGGTAGGTGTATTTGGTCTTAACCTGAGACTTGCATCGCTAATACTTGCGACAATCGGTATGCTTTAGTTTTGGTCATCCAGGGCTTTAACCGGTTCTGTGTACGCCTCTGCTGGGTATATGGAGAATCGTAGTGTATTGGGTGTGATGTCAAGACGGAAGTATCACTCCAGTCATAGTGGAGATGATGTCACGTAGGATACGGTACTAGTGCTCTTAAGTACTGCAGTAATCGGGATATTATGACTAGGTCGTGTATATCTGATAATAGAGACTAGTTACTAGACATCCGACATGTGCTTCGTACATGGCAGACACGGTTCCAGCCCCAGGCCTAGCACGTGACATTCGATACTGGATCGCAATACGCAATACTACGTATACTATGTCTGACATAGATTATATATTCCAGTAAGAATATTTCTGGAGAATTGGGTAGGCACGGTGCTTTGCTAGAAGCCAACCATGTCTTGTAAATCGGTAAGCACGTTGTACGAGCTACGCACGTATTCGGATAATCTGATGACCGTATTTACTGCCAACATATCCAGGGATCTCTTGGGTCGCTTCCCAAAGATTCACCGATGACAGTTGATTTAATTAGAATTAAACTGGGATTAATTAAGAGAGAGAATTAATCTGGGATTAATTAAGAGAGAGAAAATTAATCTGGGATTAATTGAGGTATTATTTAATCTGGGATTAAATGTGTTCGGAAGAGAGAGAACGCGATTAATTTGGAATTAATCGGTAAAATAAATTAATAGTTAAATTTGATTTTTCTATTTTATTTATTCGTATGGGCTAAAATTAATATATCAGATATATTAATATGAATTGGATTTCATTACGAAATTAAAGTCTTACTTTAATACGAGCGAACAATTAATTTAGAATTAATTCGTAAACGACGTTCGTAATATATTTGCGAGACATCGTTATTTAATTAAATTAGATTTAATTATTTAACGACGAAAGTTCGTTTAATCAGATTAAACGGATCCGAGCCGCGGAAAATGTTCGTAGAGACATTTTGAATTTTGAATTCAAAATGGTGGGGCCCACTTCACACATGTCACACATGTGAAGTGGTGGTTGGAAAGTGGTTGGCATTTATGCCAAAACCACTTACTTTCCAACTACTTGGTTTAGGTGAAACCAAGACTCCAACTACATGGTTTTGGTGAAAATGGTAAATGCCCTTTAACAAAACCTAGCCCTCTCTCTCTCTGACTTGTGTAATACAACACTTGAAACAAATGAAAAAAAAAAACCCTAATACACAAGGTGTTTGGGCGTGAACTTGGAGCCACCATGGGCGTGAATCTCCTCTCCATTCTCTCTTTGATTTTGTGGCAAAATCAATCAAGCTAGCACTTCACAAATCAACAAAGTGATAGGGAAACAACTTCAAGAGTTGGAATCACAACTTCAAGAGTTGGAATCAACACTCAAAGTTTGGAATCAACAAAGGAATTATCTTGGAGATCTTCAACTCAAAGCTTGGAATCAACAAAGGAAGGCTCTTGGAGATCTTCTTCTCAAAATTTTAAAAGCTCAAATACATTCAATGTAAGTAATTCCGCAACTTATAATGAATTTATGAACACCTTTTCTTGCTTATTAGATCCTTGGCATGTTCTAGGAACACTAACAATGGTATCAAGAGCCAATTTTAAACATGAAAATTTTAGGGTCCATGAGACTAAAATTTGGGGCTTTTATGTTTTGACATGATTCTTTCAAATTGATGATTTGGGCATGCTTAGATTATGTTAACTTAGAGTTGTGCATGATTAGATTTGAGAAAAATTGATTGGATCAAATTTTTGAACTCCCCCTAGCATGGCCGAATGTCCTTCACAGTGCACTGCAGTTTTTTAATTTTTTGTAACATGAAATGATGTGTTTAAATGCATGTTTAAATGTTGATTGTTGGTTTGATTGGATTAGAATCAAAGTCAATAAAGTTCATGTTAAAATCAAAGAGCATGTTGAGCATGAAATGATGAATTTAGGATTCCATTTGTGTTGAGCATGAAATGATAATTTTTGGCTTCAATTTGTGTTGAGCATGAATTGATGGATTAAGCATGATTAATTAATTTAATTGGTATTTTGGAAATATTGAGTTTAATTAATTAATCATGGCTAATACACTTTAATTAAAGTAATTGTGATATTTGGAATATTATAATTATGTTAATAAGCCTTTAATTAAGAATTGGGCTAAAAGTGTGTATTTGGGCTTAATGGGCTTGGTTTGACTAAGTTTGGCTTTGGACGTTTGGATTGGATCCAATTGGGCCCAAAACCAATTCCATAAAGTCCAAATACATCACTTGGCCCTTTAAAGAATTTAATTGGGCCTAATGGGCCTAAATTGATTTGTTGGCAATATGGTGATTCCTATTGGGCCTTGGTATTTTGGGTTTGATCCACTATGGCCAAAGCCCATGCCTTAAGAATCAATTAAAAGCCAATTGGACTTTAATTGAAATGACATTGGATGTTATTGGGCTTTTGAGACCTATTAAGATTGGATTTGGAATCCAAGTCTTTAAGGCTTATATGTAAGTGTAAATATTTAATTTGGAATTAAATTTGGAATTAGTATTGAATACAAATAAATTGGATTCAAAGTTGTAGTTCGATATAATTCAAGAATACGTACTTTAAGTATTTATTCTTAAACGAGTTGGACTCGTGCAAATCAAATCGTTGTTTGAACATTGGATGGTCATTAATTCAAAGATTAATTAATTGGATTAGATTGATTGAATAACATGATTTGTATGAATACATGAATGTGTTGTATGGATAATGTATATCGGATGGATATTAGAATGGCGAGGGCAATTTTAGAAATTGTAATAAATTTAGAATTTATTAAATTGGACCTGCGTGTCCAGCCTTTTATCTCATTTCTCATTGTATTTCTCTTCTCACCTATTCCCCTCAATGTAAATAAGGTTTCTTTATTGTATTATGTAATTGGGTAGAAGTTAGAATAGTCTAGTCGGGGAGAGGAAAGAGAGTGATTTGTTCTAGGAACAATTTGTGAGATTTCCATCCGCATATCATTATTTATTTATTTATTTATCGCGCCTTATTATGCTTTTAGAATACATGCTTAAGGGTGTATGATGAGACCTAATCAAAGATAATAAATTGGTTGCCAATTTACGTGAAAAACCCTCAAAACATATTAAGCGTTTGTCAATTGCGGATGTGTTTGAATCATGAGAGTTTTGTTCCATATCGGTGTCTTGTCCAAGTCGTGATTTGTTGGCCAAAGTCAAGATCATTTCTTGTCCATCGACATTGATTACGAAGCTTTCCATGTCAATGGGTTCCGCTTAACTGGGATCATTAAGTTTGTTGTGCCAAAGCCAATGCTTAGTTGATTCAGAGGAAAAAGGTTAGGTAATATATTTGATATGTTGGCATATATAAGATATATGTTTCGGACTTGGATGTCCACCTACTGGATCTAGGAATTGGATGAGATCCAATTGATCTTAGAG
This sequence comes from Zanthoxylum bungeanum, assembly GCA_019454045.1. Classification (NCBI taxonomy): domain Eukaryota; kingdom Viridiplantae; phylum Streptophyta; class Magnoliopsida; order Sapindales; family Rutaceae; genus Zanthoxylum; species Zanthoxylum bungeanum. The sequence goes on from SKCR01030861.1 coordinate 29,788, forward strand.
ATCTACCTAGTTAATTATCAGACAATTTGTTGGCTAAAGTCAAGATTGTGTGTTATTTAACGGGATCCTAGCCCACTAGGAAACTAGGTTTCCCGAGTACTCCACAGAGGGTTGGAGTCTCGCCGAAAAATAATGGGAGGCAAGTATTAGATTTGCAATATTCATTTAGTTACTTGTTATACGCGCTCAATCAAATATCATTCGTAAAATAAATTATATATTAGTTGTACTAATATTTATTGTTGTTTTAATTAAACAGTTAGACTGTATTCAAACCCCTTCATTTATAGTTGATTATATAATTGTATTATAGTAATCAATATATTTGAATTTTACCCGTCAATTATAGTTGATTATATAATTGGATTATAGTAATCAATATATTTGGATTTTACCGATTATTTATAATGATTATATAATTGGATTATAGTAATCAATATAATTTGATTTTAACCAATAAAATTGTAATAAGTTATATAGTTAGACTATAGAATCATTACATTAGATTGTACCTGAAATCGTTGATTAAATAGTTGGACTATTAGAATCAAGATTAAATTGAAAGATTAGTGTTTAAAACATTATCCAAGGGAAAATGTGTTTAAACGACTTTAATTTTCAAATTAGGAATAAATTTCAGGATAGTCCTGAAACTAATAAGTTACTTTATTTGATAAAATAACATCTTAGGCCTAAGCCCAATGTTAAGCAAATACTAGAGCATGATATTTGGAAGATTCATGTGATGATAACTTTAGTGTTTAATCTATTATGCTTGCCATAAAGACTCCTTAATTTCCTAATCAGAACTAAGGATTATATCCTTAAAGTATGATGAAAAATTGAAGGATCTTCATAGATCTATTCTTAGATCTTAGAAGTATTAAATTACAATAAATAACTCTTGGAGAGTTAATGACTATTCTCAAGGAGACCAAAGTCAAAGTTTGCAATAAGGCAAGAAGCGCAAGGCGCACCTAACTTCGATATTCTAGAAGGCTAAGGCTTGGCCAAAGACTTCTTGGAATGTGAAAAGGGCAAAGGCAAAATCATTATAATCTTCTAGGAAGATAAATGACATATCCCAAAATGTCTGCCTAAATTGTGGCAAACGGGGTCATTGAAGCATGACTACCGTATGGACAAAGCAGACATGAAGGAATTGAAGACGAGCAAGGCTCCGACTTCAAATATGTTTTTCATAAATATGTTCACTACTAGTATTAAAATTGGATTTTAAATACTTAGTGTGATACATAAATATGCATTGATGTGCAGAATCTGCTGTGAGCAGGATACTGACTTCAGATGAGATTAATCTGCGAATCAGAAACGGGACGACAGTCGCTGTTTCAACCGTAGATACCTAAGTTTAGGAACTACCATTTGGGTGTGTACTTAAATTAGGAAACTGTTATAATGTAACTAGTTTGACTAGAAACATTATCTCTATATCGAGTATAACTCGTTGCGAGTATACCTTTATATTCTAGAGCACTAAAGTGTTTTATTTTATAAATATGATATTGAGATAAACACATTAGATGTAAATAACATATTTATATTTTGAATATAAATAAATCTCAAACATATAATAAGACAAACAAATAGCTCAAACTGATTTGATCAGATGAGACTTATTTGTGGCAGTGTTGTCTGGGACACAATTAAACAAGACTCGTATATCCACACTTTTGAAGAGTGGATACTAGGATGGATTTGATTCCATTCAAATGAAGTCTACGAATCTAGTTTATTGGGCAAAGTGCCTAAAACACCTTTACTTGGTAAAAGTATAAATGCCACCGATATATTAGCCCTTGTTCATAGTGACGTAAGTGGGCCCATGTCTAGCTAGGCTAGAGGTGGATATGAATATTTCGTGACCTTTACGGATGTGGCATAGCGTTATGGTTGTGTTTCTTTTGAAGAACACAAATCGGAAACTTTTAGAGTTTCGACACGAAATAGACAAAAAGATCGACTAAAGTATTAAAACCATCATGGTTTGACCATGATGAAAATACTTAAGCAGTAAGTTTCTCAAATACTTGAAAGAGTATAGTATTCTTTCAATGAGGACTCCTCCTGGAACACGTCAATTTGACGGTGTGTCCAAACGGAAACCCAATTTTGTTAGACATGATAAGGTTAATCATGAGTCGCTCTGAGCTACCATTTTCCTTCAAATGGATAAGCATTTAACAGTGCAATAATTATTTTGAATAAGGTTCCATGAAAATCTGTTTGACAGATTTCATATTAGATATGAACAGGAAAGAAACTAGGCTTTTCACTCCTGATGATTTGGGAATGCTAGGCATATGTTTGGATGATACCAAACTAGAACCCAAATCGGATAAGTGCCTAATTGTAGGTTGTCCTAAGGAAACCAAAGTATAGTAGTTATACATCTCACATGAGAACAATGTAATTGTTGCTCACCATGCGTTTTTCCTAAGAGGAATACCGATATGCAGTGGTAAGTGGGAGGATAGTAAAACTCGATGAAAATCGGAGTTATACTATTCAAGGCAGCAAGTAATTAATGGAACACAACCAGTTCATCAAGGATGAAGCTATACCAATAATCTTCGAACACACAAGAACAACGTAGGTCGGAGAGAGTCAGAAAACAACCTGGGGTATGGGTTTCTGATCTCACCTCATAAAGATATCAATCTTATTGAGGAATATGAACCGACTACGTATGAGGAAGTGATACAAGGTATCGACTCCATATTATGGCAAAGTGCCATGAGTCCGAAATGGATTTCATGTATAACAACTATGTTTGGACACTAGTTGTTGTATCGCAAGGCATTGTGCCTATTGGTACTATATAAGTCTTCAAGGAAGACATACATGGATGGCAACATACCAACGTACTAAGCTAGACTTGTAGCGAAAAGGCATCGTTATCAACATTATGTCGATAACAACGAAACATTTTACATGTTGCCATGGATAAATCCATTTGGATAATGCTTGCTGATGCTGCATGTTTCATTTATGAAATATGGCAGCTGAATGAAAAATAGCTTTCCTGAAAAGGAAACCTTTTGGAGGATGTTTATAACATCCTGACGGTTTTGTCGTACCAAAACTAGCAAACAAGGTTTGCAGGTTATTCGATCCATGTTTGGATTGAAGCAAGCATTAGGTTCTTGGAACTATCGTTTTGATGTAATCATAATGGTGTATGATTTGATTCAAAACGTATATGATTCTTGTGTATATAAGGAGGTTAGTGGGAGCGCACTGACAATGATGTCCTAAATAATGATGATATGTCATTTCTTGGAAATGATATTCCCATATTATAATCGGTGAAAGCTTGGCTTTCATGAAAACTCTCCGTAGAATTCTTGGGAGAAACAACTTTTATTCTAGGAATAAAGATCTACTGGGATAGATTTAAAGTTGTTAACACTCTTTGAGAACTCGTACATTGAAAAATGTACGTGACCTGGTGTCTCATACGCATTGAGCATATGGAGTCACAAACAGGTCAATCCAAGTGATAGTCACTGGATTGATAATAAGAACATCCATTAGTATCTTAGAGAACTAAGGATGATGTCTTAAACTATGGAGATGGAGATCTTGAAGTGACTGGGATCACTATTGCAAGTTTCATAACCGATTAAGCGACTAAAAGTCATAACAACGGTACTATACAGTTTGAATAACGGTACAGTGAGCAGGAAATCTTCCAAGCAAGATTTCCTTGCCGAATAAACAACAAATGCGGGTTATTGCTGCGGCTGAGGCAGCAATAGAAGCCATCTAGGTCATTAAAAATCTAATTAGATTAGATATAGTTCTGTTAGCAGCTGAGCTAGGCTACAGCGCAGAATAAAGAATTAATGGTCTCATCAACGATCGAGATATATACTTCGACTATTCATCTGATTCGTTCGGATCATACATCGTGGCGATGTGATGATCAAATAAATTGCATCAGACGATAATCATACAAATCCGCTGACGAAAGCCTTTCCTCAGCAGTTTGAGCGAACCATACATAGTTCAGGTGTAAGACACTCGAGTGACTGGCTATAGGCCAAGTGTGAGATTGTTGGACAGTTATGACCCATAGCGTCACTATTTGTACAGATCATGATGTTGTTGTACAAATTAACTATGTGACAAGGAGATTGCGCTCTTATCATTTGTGATTAGATCACCTAGATGTATAAATGATAAGAGGTCCATATGATTAGTTCCTGGATTGAGATGATATGAAACAATATCAGTCCTCGAAGGATTAATCATTAAATATCCCTAGTCGTAGTATTATCGAGACTGGACATCGATAATGCGGAATAGACTAGTATTGCACTTGTCCGCATTGTGGGAGCACAACGGCATAGTTCTCATATATTTAAGTATTGGATACTTATGCAAGTGTGATAGGAGGTTGTGTTTACCGATGGTGCGGAAACAGCTTCGCTCTGGATAGACCCCTCAGAATTCCATTGGTAGTATGACTATGTGTCTATGGAAGTCCGATATCAGGGTAGGTGTATTTGGTCTTAACCTGAGACTTGCATCGCTAATACTTGCGACAATCGGTATGCTTTAGTTTTGGTCATCCAGGGCTTTAACCGTTCTGTGTACGCCTCTGCTGGGTATATTGAGAATCGTAGTGTATTAGGTGTGATGTCAAGACGGAAGTATCACTCTAGTCATAGTGGAGATGATGTCACGTAGGATACGGTACTAGTGCTCTTAAGTACTGCAGTAATCGGGATATTATGACTAGGTCGTGTATATCCGATAATAGAGACTAGTTACCAGACATCCGACATGTGCTTCGTACGGGGCAGACACAGTTCCAGCCCCAGGCCTAGCACGTGACATTCGATACTGGATCGCAATACGCAAAACTATGTATACTACGTCTGATATAGATTATATATTCCAGAAAGAATATTTCTGGAGAATTGGGTAGGCACGGTGCTTTGCTAGAAGCCAACCATATCTTGTAAATCGGTCACGTGGTACGAGGTACACACGTATTCCGATAATCCGATGACCGTATTTACTGCCAACATATCCAGGGATCTCTTGGGTCGCTTCCCAAAGATTCGCCGATGACAGTTGATTTAATTAGAATTAATCTGGGATTAATTAAGAAAGAGAATTAATCTGGGATTAATTAAGAGAGAGAAAATTAATCTGGGATTAATTGAGGTATTATTTAATCTGGGATTAAATGTGTTCGGAAGACAGAGAACGCGATTAATTTGGAATTAATCGGTAAAATAAATTTAATAGTTAAATTTGATTTTTCAATTTTATTTATTCGTATGGGCTAAAATTAATATATCGGATATATTAATATTAATTGGATTTCATTACGAAATTAAAGTCGGACTTTAATACGAGCGAACGAATTAATTCGTAAACGACGTTCATAATATATTTGCGAGGCATCCTTATTTAATTAAATTAGATTTAATTATTTAACGACGAAAGTTCGTTTAATCGGATTAAACGGATCCGAGCCGCAGCAAATGTTCGTAGAGACATTTTGAATTTTGAATTCAAAATAGTGGGGCCCACTTCACACATGTCACACATGTGAAGTGTTGGTTGGAAAGTGGTTGGCATTTATGCCAAAACCACTTACTTTCCAACTACTTGGTTTAGGTGAAACCAAGACTCCAACTACATGGTTTTGGTGAAAATGGTAAATACCCTTTAACAAAACCCTAGCCCTCTCTCTCTCTTGACTTGTGTAATACAACACTTGAAACAAATGAAAAAAACCCTAATACACAAGGTGTTTGGGCGTGAACTTGGAGCCACCATGGGCGTGAATCTCCTCTCCATTCTCTCTTTGATTTTGTGGCAAAATCAATCAAAGCTAGCACTTCACAAATCAACAAAGGTGATAGGGAAACAACTTCAAGAGTTGGAATCACAACTTCAAGAGTTGGAATCAACACTCAAAGTTTGGAATCAACAAAAGGAAGGTTCTTGGAGATCTTCAACTCAAAGCTTGGAATCAACAAAGGAAGGCTCTTGGAGATATTCTTCTCAAAATTTTAAAAGCTCAAATCCATTCAATGTAAGTAATTCCACAACTTATAATTAATTTATGAACACATTTTCTTCCTTATTAGATCTTTGGCATGTTCTAGGAACACTAACATTGACAAGAAGTGATCTTGACTTTGGCCAACAAATCACAACTTGGACAAGACATACGATATGGAACAAAGCCTTCATGATTCAAACACATCCGCGATGGACAAAGGTCTTGACTTTGGCCAACAAACCAGTGCCAATCTTGGATCTTGAGAATGAATATTTCAATGGAAGGAAAACGCTTAATATTTTTTGAGGGTTGTTCGCGTAATTGGCAACCAATTAATTATCTTTGATTAGGTCTCACCATACACCCTTAAACATGCATTCTAAAAGCATAATAAGGAGCGAGAAATAAATTAATAATGATATGCGGATGGATATTTAGAACATTTTGTTCCTAGAACAAATCTCTCCATTTCCTCTCTCCCGCTAGCACAAATCTTACTTATACCCAATTACATAACACTTCTAAAGAAACCTCATTTACATTGAGGGGAATAGGTGAGAGAGAAATACAAAGAGTCAAGAGGTAATAGGTTGGACACGCAGGTCCAATTTAATAAATTCTAAATTTATTACAACTGTTGGGTTTCTCTAAGGTCCTAAGGATCATTTTAAGCAATGAAACCATGTGCGAATACAACAAAGAAGTTTTGGAATACTTACAATGATCGGTTAAGCGATGCAACGAAGAAAATATTTTTCCTCCAAGGTGATGAAGCTCTCGGCTTTGGCAGAAATTTGGCCTCCAAATTTTCGGTCATGTCCTCCTCCAAGCTCCAAGCTTTGGTGATGATTCCAAGCCCACATGTGGGTTTCCCTATCACCTTCGTTAGACCCCGAAAGTGTGCTAGCACTCGGTAAATTTTCCCACAAAAATCACCATGGTTTCTCCTTGTGTTCTCGGTTTTGACAGAAAAACAGAAGGAAAAACAGCCCCTTGGCGTGAGAGGAGAAAAGAGAATGAGAGAAGTGTGTTAGGTTTTTGGTGGTTGGAGATATGTGTATCTAATACACTAATTAAAAGTCAAATACCAAAAATCTAATAAATGGTAAATGGCTTTCAAGCCAACCAACAACTCCCATCAATCACTCAAGTGACAAGTGATTTGACGCTTGATGTGACTTATGGGCCGCAATTAAATTCGCAATGCGAGTGCGCCCGCAAACACTACCGGGCTCGGGTTCGCTAATTCCAAATTAACGAATTTTCCGTTGCGACGTAATTAAATAATTATGCCTAGCAAAAATCACTATTCACGTCGCTAACGAATTAATTCTAAATTAACTCGTTCGCCCAAATTAAAATCTAATTTTAATTCCGCGTCAAAATCCAATTTCATTTAATATATCCAATATATTAATTTATCGATTAATTCCAAATTAATCGTTCTCTCTCTTAAATTAATATTTTATCCCAGATAAAATATCTCCGCAATTAATCCCAGATTAATTTTCTCTCTCTACTAATTAATCCCAGATTAATAAAGTGTGAGTCATACGTCATCGGTGAATTTTCGGGAAGCAACCCATGAGATCCCCAGATATGTTGGCAGTAAATTCAGTCGTCGGACTATCCGAACACGTACGTATCTAGTACTACGTTTTTACTGATTTACAAGACAAGGTTGGCTTCTAGCAAAGCGACATGCCTACCCAATTCTCCAGAAATATACTTATAGGAATAAGTGATCTATATTAGGCGTAGTATACATAGTATTGCATATTACGATCTAGTATCGGATATCACATGCTAGGCCTGAGGCTGGAATTTTGTCTGCCCCGTACGAAGCACATATCGGATCTCTGGTAACTAGTCTCTATAATCGGATAAACATGACCTAGTCATAATATCCCGATAGCTGCAACATATAAGAGAACAAGTTCTTTATCCTACGCGACTATCATCTCCACTATGACTGGAGTGATACTTCTATCTCGACATCACACACAATACACTACGATTCTCAATATAGCCAGAAGAGGCGTACACAAAACTGGTTAAAGCCCTGGACGACCAAAACCAAAGTATATTGATTGTCGTAAGTATTAGCGGTGCAAGTCTCAGGTTAAGACCAAATACACCTACCCTGATTCGGACTTCCATAGACACATAGTCATACTACCAATGGAATTCCGAGGGGTGTATCCAGAGCGAAGCTGTTTCCGTACCATCGGTAAACACAACCTCCTATTACATTTGCATGAGTATCCTATACCCAAATATATGAGAACTATGGCGTTATGCCATCACAATGCGCACAAGTGTAATACTAGTCTTTTTCGCATAATCGATGTCCAATCTCGATAATACTCTGACTATGGATATTTAATGATTAAACCTTCGTGGATTGATACTGTCTCATATCATCTCAATCCAGAACTAATCATATGGACCTTTCATCATTTATACATCTTGGTGATCTAATCACAAATGATAAAAGAACAATTTCCTTTGTCACATAGTTAATTTGTACAACAACACCATGATATGTACAAATAGTGACACTATGGGTCATAATTATCCAACAATCTCCCACTTGGCCTATAGCCAGTCACTCAAGTGTCCTACACCCGAACTATGTACGGTTCACTCAAACTTCTGCTGAGAAATGCTTTCGTCAGCGGATTTTCACGATTATCATCTGATGCGATTTATACGATCATCACATCGCCACGATGTATGATCCGAACGAATCAGATGAATATCTGAAGTATATATCTGGATCGTTGATGAGACCATTAATCTTTTAGCCTGCGCTGTAGTTTAGCTCAGCTGCTAACAGAACTACATCTAATCTAATTATTTTTATTATCGATCGAAATGGCTTCTATTGCTGCCTCAGCTGCAGCAATGTTCCGCTTTTGTTGTTTATTTGGTAACAGTATCTTGCTTGGAAGATTTCCTGCCCACTGTTCCATTATTCAAACTGTATAGTACCGTTCTTGCGACTTTATATTCATTTTTATCGGTTAGGAAACTTGCAGCAGTGAACCCAGTCACTTCAAGTTCTCATTCTCCATTGTTTAAGAATGTATCCTTAGTTTTCTAAGATACTAAAGGATGTTATTAACATCAATCCAGTGACTATCACTTGGATTGGCCAGATTGTGACTCCATATGCTCAAAGCATAAGAGACACCAGGTCGCGTACATTTTTCAATGTACGAGTTGTCGGAGAGTGTAAACACCTTTAAATCTATCCCAGTAAATCTTTATTCCAAGAATAAAGGTTGTTTCTCCCAAGAATTATACGAAGAATTTTCATGAAATCCAAGCTTTCACCGATTATTTTATTGGAATATCATTTCCAAGAAATGATATATTATCATTATTTAGGATATTTATTGTCAGTGCGCTCCCACTAACCTTCTTATATACACAAGAATTATTTCGTTTTGAATTAAATCATATACCATTATGATTACATCAAAATGATAGTTCCAAGAACCTAATGCTTGCTTTAAACCATGAATGGATCGAATAACTTGTAAACCTTGTTTGCTTGTTTTGGTACGACAAAACCGTCAGGATGTTATAAACATCCTCCAAAAGGTTTCCGTTTAAGGAAAGCGATTTTGACGTTCAGCTGTCATATTTCATAAATGAAACATGCAGCATCATCAAGCATTGTCCAAATGGATTTACCAATGGCAACAGTTAAAAGGTTTCGTCGTAATCGACACAATGTTGATAACGATACCTTTCCGTTACAAGCCTAGCTTAGTACGTTGGTATGTTGCCTTCCATGTATGTCTTCCTTGAAGACTTATATAGTACCAATAGGCACAATGCCTTGCGGTACATCAACTAGTGTCTAAACATAGTTGGTATACATGGAATCCATTTCGAACATCATGGCACTTTGCCATAATAGGGAGTCGATACTTTGTATCACTTCCTCATACGTAGTCAGTTGGTATTCCTTAAAAGATTGACATATTTACGAGGTGAGATCAGAAACCCATACCCCATGTTGTTTTCTGACTCTCTCTGACTTACGCGGTTCTTGTGTATTCGAAGATTATTGGTATAGTTTCATCCTTGATGAACTATTTTGTGTTCCATTATGAATCGGTGCCTGGAATAGTATTACTCCGCTTTTCATCGAGTCTTACTTTCCTCCCACTTACCACTGCATATAGGTATTCCTCTTAGGAAAACCGCATGGCGAGCAACAATTAAATTGTTCTCTTGTGAGTTGTATAAGTACTATACTTTGGTTTCCCTAGGATAACCTACAATTAGGCACTTATCCAATTTGGGTTCTAGTTTGGTATCATCGAAACATATGCCCAGCATTCCTAAATCTTCAGGAATGAGAAACCTGGTTTCTTTCCTGTTCATATCTTATATGAAATATGTCAAACAGATTGTTATGGAACCTTATTCTAAATAAGTTTTTCACTATTTATGCGTATCCGTTGAAGGAAATGGTAGCTCAGAGCGACTCATGATTAACCTTATCATGTCCAACAAAATTCGGTTTCTCTGTTCAGACACACCGTCAAACTGACGTGTTCCGGGATGAGTCCTCATTGAAAGAATACTATACTCTTTCAAGTATATTAGAAACTTATTGCTTAAGTATTTTCATCATGGTCTAACTGTGACATTTAATACTTTAGACGATCTGTTTGTCTACTTCGTGTCGAAACTTTAAAAGTTTCTGATTTGTGTTTCAGAAGAAACACATAACCATAACGCGATGCCACATCCGTAAAGGTCACGAAATATTCATATCCACCTCTAGCCTAGCTAGATATGGGCCCACTTACGTCACTATGAACAAAGGGCTAATAGATCGGTGGCATTTGCACTTTTACCAAGTAAAGGTGTTTTTAGGAACTTTGCCCAATAAACTAGATTCGTAGACTTTATTTGACTGGAATCAAATTAGTCCTAGTACCCACTCTTCAAAAGTGCGGATATACGAGTCTTGTTTAATTATGTCCTAGACAACAATGCCACTAATAAGTCTCAACTGATTAAATCAGTTTGAGCTATTTGTTTGTCATGTTATATGTTCGAGATTTATTTATATTCAAAAATATAAATTCTGTTATTCACATTTAATGTTTTTATCTCAATACCATCTTTATAAAATAAAACATTTTAGTGTTCTAGAATATAAAGGTATATCCGCAACAGATTAAACACTGATATAGAGATAATGTTTCTAGTCAAACTAGTTACATTATAACAATTTCCTAATTTAAGTACACACCCGAAAGGTAGTTCCTAAACTTAGGTTTCTACGGTTAAAACAGCGACTTTCGTCCCATTTCCGACTCGCAGACTAATCTCAATCTGAAGTCAGTATTCTGCTCATAGCAGATTCTGCACACCAGTATATATATTTTATGTTCCACACTAAGTATTTAAAATCCAATTTCAATACTAGTAGTGAACATATTTATGACAAACATATCTGAAGTCGGAGCCTTTCACCGTCTTCAATTCCTTCATGTCTGCTATGTCCATACGACAGTCACACTTCCGCGACCCTGTTTGCCACAGTTTAGGCAGACATTTTGGGATGTGTCCTTTGTCTTCCTAGAAGACTGTAATGATTTTTCCTTTTCCTTTTTCCATATCCTTGAAGCCTTCGGCCTAGCCTTGGCTTTCTGGAATATCATAAGATGTGCCTTGCGCTTCTTGCCTTATTGCAAACTTTGGCTTTGTCTCCTTGAGTATAGCCTTCAACTCTCCAAGAGTTTACTATTGCAATTTAGTACTTCTAAGATCTAAGGATAAATCTATGAAGATCCTTCAATTTCAATATCATACTTTAAGGATCTAATCCTTAGTTCTGATTAAGAAATTAAAGAGTATATGCGGCAAGTATAATGGATTAAGCACTAAAGTTATTATCACATGAATTTTCCAAAGATCATGCTCTACTATTTGCTTAACTTCGGGCTTTGGCCTAAGATGTTATTTTATCAAATAAAGTAACTTCTTAATTTTCAGGACTATCATGAAATTTTATTCCCAATTTTGAAAATTAAAGTCGTTTAAATACATTTTCACCCAGGATTATGTTTTAAACACTAATCTTTCAATTTATTTTGATTCTAATAGTCCAACTATTTAATCAACGATTTTAGGTACTATTCATTATAATGATTACTTTAGTCCAACTATATAATCAACTATAATTTAATAGGTTAAATTCAATTATATTGATTACTATAATCCATTTATAAAATCAACTATAATTAAATTTGTTAATTCAAATATATTGATTACTATTATCCAATTATATAATCAACTATAAATGAAATAGTTTGACTACAGTCCAACTGTTTTAAAACAACGATTAAATATTAGTCCAACTAATATATTAATTTATATGACGGATAATTGATATCAGCGCGTATGGCAAGTATATAAACGAATATTGCAAATTTAATACTTGCCTCCCACTATTTTTCGGCGAGCCTCTAACCCTCTGTGGAGTACTCGGGAAACCTTATTTCCTAGTGGGCTAGGATCCCGTTAAATAGCACACAATCTTGACTTTGGCCAACAAATTGTATGATAATTAACTAGGTAGATCTCTAAAATCAATTGGATCTCATCCAATTCCTAGATCCAGTAGGTGGACATCCAAGTCCGAAACATATATCTTATATATGCCAGTATATCCAATATATTACCTAACCTTTTTCCTCTGAATCAACTAAGCCTTGGCTTGGCACAACAAATTTAGTGATCCCAGTTAAGCGGAACCCATTGACCTTGGAAAGCTTCGTAATCAATGTCGATGGACAAGAAGTAATCTTGACTTTGGCCAACAAATCACAACTTGGACAAGACACAGATATGGAACAAAGCTCTCATGATTCAAACACATCCTCGACGGACAAAGGCCTTGACTTTGGCCAACAAACCAATGCCAGTCTTGGATCTTGAGTAAGAATCACTCAATGGAAGGAAAAACACTTAATATTATTTGAGTGTTTTTCGCGTAATTGGCAACCAATTAATTATCTTTGTTAAGGTCTCATCATCATACACCCTTAAACATGCATTCTAAACACATAATAAGGCGCGTAAGTAAATAAAATAATAATGATATGCGGATGGATACTTAACACATTGTTCCTAGAAAAAATCTCTCACTTTCATCTCTCTTGCTAGCACAAGTATTACTTCTACCCAATTACATAACACTTCTAAAGAAACCTCATTTACATTGAGGGGAATAGGTGAGAAGAGAAATACATAGAGTAAAGAGGTAATAGGCTGGACACGCAGGTCCAATTAATAAATTCTAAATTTATTACAACAATTTCCAAAATTGCTTCACTCATCTAATATCCATCCGATATACATTATTCATACATCGCAACCATGTATTCACACAAGCATGTAATCAATCAATCTAATCCAATTAATTAATCTGAATATTAATAACCATCCAATGTTCAAACAACGATTTGATTTTGCGCGAGTCAAACTCATTTTACGAATAAGTACTCAAAGTACGAATTCTTGAATTAAATTAAACTACAACATTAAATCCAATTTAATTTGTATTTAATACTAATTCACTATTTAATTCCAAATTAAATATTACACTTTATTAATGAACCTTTACGAATTAGATTCTAAATGTAATCGTTATGGGTCTCAAAGCCCGATTAACATCCAATGTCAATTTATTTAAAGTCCAATGGGCTTTTAATTAATTTCATAAGGCATGGAGTTTTGGTTAACATGGGTCAAACCCAATTACCAAAGCCCATTTAAGGAATCACCCTTATATGCCAAGAAACCAATTTAGGCCCATTAGGCCCAATTAATATTAAAGGTCTATTAAGTCATAATTGGACTTTATGGATACGGTTTTGGGCTCAATTGGATCCAACAAATTTAGCCTAAACCAATCTTGGTACAATCAAACATATTAAGCCCAATTACAACTTTTCAAGCCCAATTTCCAAAATAAGCCCAATTAATTAAATTACCAAATTCCAAATTTTATAACTTAATTAACCAAGTGTATGCCATAATTAATTACCCAAATTAACATTTCCAAAACATCAATTAGCCTAATTAATTATGCTCATTATCATCAAAACATGTCCAACACAAATTAACATTTTCCAATTGTTTCAAGTCATCCAATGATCGAAGAAACAAAAAATACCATGACTTAGGGCAACAATTAGATTCGGCCAAGCCAATCAAATTGGGGAAAATTTGTCCAATTTAAAATTCATCAATTGACAATGCATAACACCATGTTATCATAATTAAGCATACTCAAACATCCAATTTTATCAAATCATGCTCAAATTCAATTTACCCAATTTTAACCCTAAGTTCAAATTTCATGCTCAAATGGCTCTGATACCATTATTGGGTTTCTCTAAGGTCCCAATGATCATTTTAAGCAATGAAACCATGTGCGAATACAACAAAGAAGTTGGTTAAGCGATGCGACGAAGAAAAATCTTTTCCACCAAGGTGATGAAGCTCTCGGCTTTGGCAGAAATTTGGCCTCCAAATTTTCGATCATGTCCTCCTCCAAGCTCCAAGATATGTGTATCTAATACACTAATTAAAAGTCAAATACCAAAAATCTAATAAATGGTAAATGGCTTTCAAGCCAACCAACAACTCCCATCAATCACTCAAGTGACAAAATGTCACATCACTCAAAGTGACAAGTGATTTGACGCTTGATGTGACTTGTGGGCAGCACTTAAATTCGCAATGCGAGTGCGCCCGCAAACACTCTCGGGCTCGGGTTCGCTAATTCCAAATTAACGAATTTTCCGTTGCGACGTAATTAAATAATTATGCCTAGCAAAATCACTATTCACGTCGCTAACGAATTAATTCTAAATTAACTCGTTCGCCCGAATTAAAATCTAATTTTAATTCTGCGTCAAAATCCAATTTCGTTAATATATCGAATAAATTAATTTATCGATTAATTCCAAATTAATCGTTCTCTCCCTTAAATTAATATTTTATCCCAGATAAAATATCTCCGCAATTAATCCCAGATTAATTTTCTCTCTCTACTAATTAATCCAGATTAATAAAGTGCGAGTCATACGTCATCGGTGAATTTTCGGGAAACGACCCATGAGATCCCCGGATATGTTGGCAGTAAATTCGGTCGTCGGAATATCCGAACACGTACGTATCTAGTACTACGTTTTTACCGATTTACAAGACAATGTTGGCTTCTAGCAAAGCGCCATGCCTACCCAATTCTCCAGAAATATACTTATAGGAATAAATGATCTATATCAGACGTAGTATATGTAGTATTGCGTATTACGATCCAGTATCAGATGTCACATGCTAGGCCTGGGGCTGGAATTGTGTATGCCCCGTACGAAGCACATATCAGATCTCTGGTAACTAGTCCTCTAATCAGATAAACATGACCTAGTCATAATATCCCGATAGCTGCAACATATAAGAGAACAAGTTATGTATCCTACGTGATGTGGATGCTGGAATTCGGCCGAGGTCCACAATCAATTTGTAGGTTGGGGGCATTAGCGATCCTGCAAGACAAAGGTAGAGTGAGCGGGAGTAGACTACCCACCGGTGGTGGGTGCCGGGGGCACTCCGAAGCTCAAGTCAGTAGTATGAAATGAGCCGTAAATATATAAATGTGAAAGTAAGTTGGATGTTACTTGAACTATTTGGGTGACCATGAGGGTGGTGGTAAGTATATAAGGGGATGAAGAGCTCTGAGAGAGCTAGTGTCAGAGAGGTAGAGGCTTGTAAGAAAGAAGTGAAGCCTGAATTTTAGAACTCTCCACCGATTTCTCGAATTTCGTTCCTATTTATAGATGAAAATTATCATCATTGGCAGTTGGTGTAAGTCCCACCACGTGCCTTATGCATTTGATAGAAAGTCTGAGCAGGTGGGAATAATTTTTGTGTCGGGCAAAGTAGGAGAAGAGTAGTTGATATAATTAGGGAGGTTTTGTCCTTAAGCTTCTGGATTTGTTTTTGTAAATGATTTAATGGTTAATAGGTTGGGTTATTGATTTGGGCCTCGCCTGGTATTGGGTTCAAAATGAAAGGACGATTTTGCCCTTAGCCCAAATTTGGCCCATACAGTTTGTCTCCTACTCTCTAAGTCAAAAAGTTCTTGACTTGGAGAGTATTTCTATACATGTCGAATGAAACAATATATAAGAGTATCTGTCAAGAATGCATAGTTCATACACGACAGAGAATTTCAATATATTTTGGACTAAGAGTAGTCCAAGTCTTCAACTTGGCTTGGCATGAGCCAGAGGATATCCTAGATCGACTGAACCAGATAAAGGCCAGGATAATTAATTGACTCTTTATGAGCCATGGGTGGTGTCCCCAGTCGACTGATCCGGAAGAAGATCAGGATAATCAATTGACTCTACATGAGTCCATGGGGGATGTCCCCAGTCGACTGATCCATATGATGATCAGGATGATCAATTGACTCTACATGAGTCTATGGGGGATGTCCCCAGTCGACTGATCCGGAAGAAGATCATGATAATCAATTGACTCTACATGAGTCCATGGGGGATGTCCCCAGTCGACTGATCCAGATGATGATCAGGATGATCAATTGACTCTACATGAGTCTATGGGGGATGTCCCCAGTCGACTGATCCGGATGAAGATCATGATAATCAATTGACTCTACATGAGCCATGAGGGATGTCCCCAGTCGACTGATTCATATGATGATCAGAATAATCAATTGACTCTACATGAGTCCATGGGGGATGTCCCCAGACGACTGATCCGGATGAAGATCAGGATAATCAATTGACTCTACATGAGCCATGGGGGATGTCCCCAGTCGACTGATTCGGATGAAGATCAGGATACTCCCCATACTACGGGTCAAAGGACCAGGGGAGTCTACAATGTCGTCTGACCAGATGAAGGCCAGGTCTTCAACTAGACTCTACATGAGCCAATGAGGGATGTCCCCAGTCGACTGATCCGGATGAAGATCAGGATAATCAATTGACTCTACATGAGTCCATGGGGGATGTCCCCAGTCGACTGATCCAGATGATGATCAGGATGATCAATTGACTCTACATGAGCCATGGGGGATGTCCCCAGTCGACTGATTCATATGATGATCAGAATAATCAATTGACTCTACATGAGTCCATGGGGGATGTCCCCAGTCGACTGATCCGGATGAAGATCAGGATAATCAATTGACTCTACATGAGTCATGAGGAATGTCCCCAGTCGACTGATCCGGAAGAAGATCAGGATACTCCCCATACTACGGGTCAAAGGACCAGGGGAGTCTACAATGTCTTCTGGACCAATGAAGACCAGGTCTTCAACTTGACTCTACATGAGCCATGAGGAATGTTCCCATTCGACTGAACCAGATGAAGGTCAGGATACTCCCCATACTACGGGTCAAAGGACCAGGGGAGTCTACAATGTCGTCTGACCAGATGATGATCATGATGATCAATTGACTCTACATGAGTCTATGGGGGATGTCCCCAGTCCACTGATCCGGAAGAAGATCATGATAATCAATTGACTCTACATGAGTCCATGAGGGATGTCCCCAGTCGACTGATCCAGATGATGATCAGGATGATCAATTGACTCTACATGAGTCTATGGGGGATGTCCCCAGTCGACTGATCCGGATGAAGATCATGATAATCAATTGACTCTACATGAGCCATGGGGGATGTCCCCAGTCGACTGATTCATATGATGATCAGAATAATCAATTGACTCTACATGAGTCCATGGGGGATGTCCCCAGTCGACTGATCCGGATGAAGATCAGGATAATCAATTGACTCTACATGAGCCATGAGGTGTTCCCCAGTCGACTGATTCGGATGAAGATCAGGATACTCCCCATACTACTACGGGTCAAAGGACCAGGGGAGTCTACAATGTCGTCTGACCAGATGAACGCCAGGTCTTCAACTTGACTCTACATGAGCCAATGGGGGATGTCCCCAGTCGACTGATCCGGATGAAGATCAGGATAATCAATTGACTCTACATGAGTCCATGGGGGATGTCCCCAGTCGACTGATCCAGATGATGATCAGGATGATCAATTGACTCTACATGAGCCATGGGGGATGTCCCCAGTCGACTGATTCATATGATGATCAGAATAATCAATTGACTCTACATGAGTCCATGGGGGATGTCCCCAGTCGACTGATCCGAATGAAGATCAGGATAATCAATTGACTCTACATGAGTCATGAGGAATGTCCCCAGTCGACTGATCCGGAAGAAGATCAGGATACTCCCCATACTACGGGTCAAAGGACCAGGGGAGTCTACAATGTCTTCTGGACCAGATGAAGACCAGGTCTTCAACTTGACTCTACATGAGCCATGAGGAATGTTCCCAGTCGACTGAACCAGATGAAGGTCAGGATACTCCCCATACTACGGGTCAAAAGACCAGGGGAATCTACAATGTCGTCTGACCAGATGAAGGCCAGGTCTTCAACTTGACTCTACATGAGCCAATGGGGGATGTCCCCAGTCGACTGATCCGGATGAAGATCAGGATAATCAATTGACTCTACATGAGTCCATGGGGGATGTCCCCAGTCGACTGATCCAGATGATGATCAGGATGATCAATTGACTCTACATGAGCCATGAGGGATGTCCCCAGTCGACTGATTCATATGATGATCAGAATAATCAATTGACTCTACATGAGTCCATGGGGGATGTCCCCAGTCGACTGATTCGGATGAAGATCAGGATAATCAATTGACTCTACATGAGTCATGAGGAATGTCCCCAGTCGACTGATCCGGAAGAAGATCAGGATACCCCCATACTACGGGTCAAAGGACCAGGGGAGTCTACAATGTCTTCTGGACCAGATGAAGACCAGGTCTTCAACTTGACTCTACATGAGCCATGTGAGGATGTTCCCAGTCGACTGAACCAGATGAAGGTCAGGATACTCCCCATACTACGGGTCAAAGGACCAGGGGAATCTACAATGTCGTCTGACCAGATGAAGGCCAGGTCTTCAACTTGACTCTACATGAGCCAATGGGGGATGTCCCCAGTCGACTGATCCGGATGAAGATCAGGATAATCAATTGACTCTACATGAGTCCATGGGGGATGTCCCCAGTCGACTGATCCAGATGATGATCAGGATGATCAATTGACTCTACATGAGCCATGAGGGATGTCCCCAGTCGAATGATTCATATGATGATCAGAATAATCAATTGACTCTACATGAGTCCATGGGGGATGTCCCCAGTCGACTGATTCGGATGAAGATCAGGATAATCAATTGTCTCTACATGAGTCATGAGGAATGTCCCCAGTCGACTGATCCGGAAGAAGATCAGGATACTCCCCATACTACGGGTCAAAGGACCAGGGGAGTCTACAATGTCTTCTGGACCAGATGAAGACCAGGTCTTCAACTTGATTCTACATGAGCCATGAGGAATGTTCCCAGTCGACTGAACCAGATGAAGGTCAGGATACTCCCCATACTACGGGTCAAAGGACCAGGGGAATCTACATGTCGTCTGACCAGATGAAGGCCAGGTCTTCAACTTGACTCTACATGAGCCAATGAGGGATGTCCCCAGTCGACTGATCCGGATGAAGATCAGGATAATCAATTGACTCTACATGAGTCCATGGGGGATGTCCCCAGTCGACTGATCCAGATGATGATCAGGATGATCAATTGACTCTACATGAGCCATGGGGAATGTCCCCAGTCGACTGATTCATATGATGATCAGAATAATCAATTGACTCTACATGAGTCCATGGGGGATGTCCCCAGTCGACTGATCCGGATGAAGAAGATCAGGATAATCAATTGACTCTACATGAGTCATGAGGAATGTCCCCAGTCGACTGATCCGGAAGAAGATCAGGATACTCCCCATACTACGGGTCAAAGGACCAGGGGAGTCTACAATGTCTTCTGGACCAGATGAAGACCAGGTCTTCAACTTGACTCTACATGAGCCATGAGGAATGTTCCCAGTCGACTGAACCAGATGAAAGTCAGGATACTCCCCATACTACGGGTCAAAGCACCAGGGGAGTCTACAATGTCGTCTGACCAGATGATGATCAGGATGATCAATTGACTCTACATGAGTCTATGGGGGATGTCCCCAGTCCACTGATCCGGAAGAAGATCATGATAATCAATTGACTCTACATGAGTCCATGAGGGATGTCCCCAGTCGACTGATCCAGATGATGATCAGGATGATCAATTGACTCTACATGAGTCTATGGGGGATGTCCCCAGTCTACTGATCCGGATGAAGATCATGATAATCAATTGACTCTACATGAGCCATGAGGGATGTCCCCAGTCGACTGATTCATATGATGATCCGAATAATCAATTGACTCTACATGAGTCCACGGGGGATGTCCCCAGTCGACTGATCCGGATGAAGATCAGGATAATCAATTGACTCTACATGAGCCATGAGGGATGTCCCCAGTCGACTGATTCGGATGAAGATCAGGATACTCCCCATACTACGGGTCAAAGGACCAGGGGAGTCTACAATGTCGTCTGACCAAATGAAGGCCAGGTCTTCAACTTGACTCTACATGAGCCAATGGGGGATGTCCCCAGTCGACTGATCCGGATGAAGATCAGGATAATCAATTGACTCTACATGAGTCCATGGGGGATGTCCCCAGTCGACTGATCCAGATGATGATCAGGATGATCAATTGACTCTACATGAGCCATGGGGGATGTCCCCAGTCGACTGATTCATATGATGATCAGAATAATCAATTGACTCTACATGAGTCCATGGGGGATGTCCCCAGTCGACTGATCTAAATGAAGATCAGGATAATCAATTGACTCTACATGAGTCATGAGGAATGTCCCCAGTCGACTGATCCGGAAGAAGATCAGGATACTCCCCATACTACGGGTCAAAGGACCAGGGGAGTCTACAATGTCTTCTGGACCAGATGAAGACCAGGTCTTCAACTTGACTCTACATGAGCCATGAGGAATGTTCCCAGTCGACTGAACCAGATGAAGGTCAGGATACTCCCCATACTACGGGTCAAAGGACCAGGGGAATCTACAATGTCGTCTGACCAGATGAAGGCCAGGTCTTCAACTTGACTCTACATGAGCCAATGGGGGATGTCCCCAGTCGACTGATCCGGATGAAGATCAGGATAATCAATTGACTCTACATGAGTCCATGGGGGATGTCCCCAGTCGACTGATCCAGATGATGATCAGGATGATCAATTGACTCTACATGAGCCATGGGGGATGTCCCCAGTCGACTGATTCATATGATGATCAGAATAATCAATTGACTCTACATGAGTCCATGGGGGATGTCCCCACTCGACTGATTCAGATGAAGATCAGGATAATCAATTGACTCTACATGAGTCATGAGGAATGTCCCCAGTCGACTGATCCGGAAGAAGATCAGGATACTCCCCATACTACGGGTCAAAGGACCAGGGGAGTCTACAATGTCTTCTGGACCAGATGAAGACCAGGTCTTCAACTTGACTCTACATGAGCCATGGGGAATGTTCCCAGTCGACTGAACCAGATGAAGGTCAGGATACTCCCCATACTACGGGTCAAAGGACCAGGGGAATCTACAATGTCGTCTGACCAGATGAAGGCCAGGTCTTCAACTTGACTCTACATGAGCCATGGGGAATGTTTCCAGTCGACTGAACCAGATGAAGGTCAGGATACTCCCCATACTACGGGTCCAAAGACTAGGGGAGTCTACACACTCCATATATGATGAAGATCCATGAGGGTCTCCATTTTTCATTCTACATGATCCAATATGAGTCAATGAGGATTTTTACTCTACCAGACCTGAAGAATATCTATGAGAGTTTCCTTCTCATACTACTAGTTCTGATGAAGGTCCATGATACTACTGTCGAATGGACTATCAAATGGACCTGATGAAGGTCCATAAGGTACAGTTGAATGAACCTAATGATTATCTATGAGAATCTTCAAACTACAAGACCTGATGAAGGTCACGAGACTACTGTCGAATGAACATGTCGCATGGACTTGATGAATGTCTATTAAGGTTACTACTCATTCTCATGATGAGGATTTAAGAGACTACGGTCGAATGGACTTTATGAAAGTCCAAAGAATTCATCACTCACTCTCCTAGACCTGATGAAGGTCTAAATACTACAATTGATAAACTTGATGAAAGCCATCAATGTCATCTCCATTCTATGAGACTACTGTCGAATGGAGTTGTAAGATGGACCTGAAGAAGTTCCATGAGACTATAGGATGCTACAATGAAATGAACTTGATGAAAGTCATCACTCATCACTCTTCTATGAGACTACTGTTGACTGGACTTGTCGAATGGACTTGATGGATATCCAAGGAGCTACGGTCGAATGAACCTGATGAAGGTCTATGTGAATCTTCATTCTACCTGACCTGATGAAGGTCAGGAGACTACGGTCGAATGAACCTGATGAAGGTTCATGAAGCTATGGTCGAATGAACCTGATGAAGGTCCATGTGAATCTTCATTCTACCTGACCTGATGAAGGTCAGGAGACTACGGTCGAATGAAACTGATGAAGGTTCATAAAGCTATAGTCGAATGAACCTGATGAAGGTCCATGGGGCTTTTCCAATACTTTCTAGAGTTTATGGAAATTCTTCCATGTAGTTTAGAGTGGATGATAATCTCCATTCGTAGAGTGAAGATGATTATGTTCATATGTAGTATGGAAGAGATGGATGCCTATCAAGGTTATTACTAATTATATAAGACCTGAATAAGGTCAATGATACTACAATAGAATGAACTTTGATAAAATTCACATAAAATTTTCATACTACCTATCCTGATAAAGGTTGGTTGATTGGATCTAATGGAGATCCAAGATGATTCTTCATTCTACTAGACATATCAAAGATTCTCTATGTAATATGAAGATGACAATATTAAATCAACGTAGCATGAAGATGATGACTAACCTTTCATTTAGTCTGGAGAAGTTGATAAATCATTCCAAGTAGTCTGGGAGAGATTGGAATTTTCCGTGTAGCATGGAGTTGATAACTAACCTTTGATTTATTCTTTGATTTATTCTGGAGAAGTTGATAAATCATTCCAAGTAGTCTGGGAGAGATTGGAATTTTCCGTGTAGCATGGAGTTGATGGCCATTCACCTCATCGTATGACAATCTTTCCATGTCTCTGGGAGCTATGCGATGAAATGAGGCAAGATGCCATGCACCACGTGAATAACCCACGTGAAGAAATGAGCCCAAATACCAACAGCACACTCATGCCTTCCAAGCCCATGAGTAGGAGGTCCCCGCCATAAGAGACTAATTCTTCATACCAACAAAAAATCAGTTGGCACGAGAGAAACTGCAAAGCGCTTGCCTCAAGCCAAATAAGGAAATAGCACGTGAAAGTTGAAAAAAAAAAATATATAGTGCACTGACACACTCCAAGTTCATCCACAAGCCACAAGCCACTCGCCCAAGCTTTTTCTTGTCTGACTATCTCCCCAGATTAGCACATTTTGTAATATCAAATGGACCCAAACATCTTATTTCAAGTTGGATCCATGTGACTTTGTCTTTGCATGGAACTTTATCATGTGGTCCATTCCTCATTCTCGTGTGATGTAGTGTGGGTTATTGCTTTTGGTAATGAGCTCTCAACCTAATTTTTCAGCCACGTGAGGCTTGATAGGTTCAATATAACTCTTAGCTTGTCGTTTCATAGCCAATGTGGGATTTTAATTAGTGGACTCGTCACTTTTATTTTGGCATGGGCATACTACACTCAATTAAGTCTTTGTTTTGGGTTTTAATTTAAACGACGGGCGTGAGTTGGGAAATGGTTCCCTCGGTTGTTGTGGCTCTTTTGGGCCAAGCTACAAATTAAACTTTACGGGAAGTTTGGACTCTTTCATGCTACTTGCGTTAGCTTTGGTGATGGGCTGTTCTTTGTTGGGTCAAATGGAAGCTGCTCACGTTATGGTAGTATGAAGGTTCTGAGAAAGTTTAATCAATTGATTGGGCTATATGCTGGTCATTCTATTGATGTTGAATGGAACTGTGTGATATGATATTGCCTATATGCTTGTCGTCTGGAACAAAAGACAAACTTCATTCGACAATGCATGAATTGCATCAATAGGTCTCGTGATACATGTGGAACCATTCGCCCAGACTTGTCATATGAATGAGACCCTTTCAGCTTATGCTAAAGTCTTGGATGCATGCTGGAGGCACATCTGTCGGCTGGACACAAATGGGATGCTTTGTAATATTAATCTTGTAATTTGGCAGTTAATGTGTGCTCATTCTGTGGCTCGGTTTTTGATGTGGGACTACTTTAATTCATCTTAGTAGCCCTCCTTCATTTTAATCGATGTGGGACTCTGCCCTCAGGCAAGTTATTTCATGCTACACTTGCGTGGGCCTATTTGATGAGTTGTCAAATTTGTCTTAGGATGCTCAGTGGTTGTCCAAATCAATGTGGGACAATGAGCTTTGTCGTTTGAGAGTTGCTGGGCCTGTTTCAAATTAAGGTCGTCTGTGTAATGCTTTGAGATGGTTTCATTTGAGCCGCCTTTCAATTTTTTTTTTTTTTTGGGCTGGCTGTAGTGGGTCGTTCTGATTGGGCTCTCTCTTCGGCTTTGGGCTATGGTCGTGGCTGCTCCTGATTTCCTATCTTTGGGCGCTGTTTTAATGTGGGCCTTTTTTGTGCTGTCGTTTGGACCAATAAAGCCTTTCACGGCCAGTATCGATGTTACAACCTTCTTTATTTTGTTTTATTTGTATTGTTTTGTTTTCTACGTAGCTTTTTGCTTTTTAGCGTTGTTTGCTTGTGTTCTTTCTTTATGCTTTGGTTTCCCAGACGATGTGAGATTTTGCTCAGCTTTGCAGCTGTTTCCAGCGCTGATTTGGGCACGTCATGGCCTTTTGTCTCTTGGGCCGAGCCTGCCTCACATTAATTCTAGCTCTGGGCTTTGGGCCTTTCCTTTCGGTCATTTGTTTTAGTTTGCTTTGCCCCTGCCGTTTGTTTCATTAGGCTGGTGGTTGCTTGTAATGTGGATGGTTTGGGCTTGGTTTTTGTTTGGCCTAGTTCACGCTTTTCTTCTGGAGTGTAGGCCTGGTGGAGATGCTTTCTTGCGAGTCTTTTTCCAGCAGGCTATTTTGGTAGCTGGGCTTGGGCCTGTTTTTCTTGCATGTGTATTGGCATTGTTATAGGCACTGCTTGGTTTTAATGGGTTGTGCTGTTGAGAGTGGGCTTGCTTTGCAAATGTCGAATGTTGCAACTATCAAATATATAGTCCACAAATAAACGGCCACAAGCTTGTTGACTACATGCATAGCCACAAGTTGAACGTGAAGATGCTTGTATGTAGAATCAAAAAAGCCAAGCCACACCACTTCATGGATCATGTGAAGATGTCTGATGGTCTTCCAAAATCAGAATATCATGTAGTGTCGAATGGGACCCGGTCACTTTGTATCAAGTTGGATCCCATTTGACTTTGCCTATGCATGGTGCTTTATCTAATGGACCACTTATCATTGGCATGTGGCTTTGTCGAGTGAACCCCACAATCAAATCTTCTTTGAATGCAGTTTTACAAAAATGATCTGGCGGGTGGTATTCTTTCACGTATTTGAGAGCTGATGATTTATAGGGAAATAGTGTTGTGATGTTATCTCGATTCAGCTTTTCCTTATTGGTAGTTTGACTCCAAGTAGACTGGAAAAAATTACTGCAACATTTCCTTTCACATGGATGATGTGACTTGTCGTGATAGGTCGGCTGGAGAATTGTGATGGCTTCTTTGGTGATTAAATGGATAGTCGTCTGATGGTGGATTTTCACTTGCCATATTCTTAAATGCTTTTAATTGAAAAGAGTTGTAGCCTCACGCCTTTGAGTGGCCGAAGAATGAATTATGTTCCAGATACTATTGGAGATTAGTACTGGAGTTTTACATGGATCAATTTTCATCTTCCATTGATCGTAACTGTTTTGTAGAGTGACTAATTGTGCCACCACCGGGTCTGGTGTCTGTTTGTGAGGATTGTAGACTGAGTGGTCTTTGCTTGCTATGAATCGCTAAGGCCCCACGGTGGGCGCCAAATTGTGGATGCTGGAATTCGGCCGAGGTCCACAATCAGAATTTGTAGGTTGGGGGCATTAGCGATCCTGCAAGACAAAGGTAGAGTGAGCGGGAGTAGACTACCCACCGGTGTGGTGGGTGCCGGGGGCACTCCGAAGCTCAAGTCAGTAGTATGAAATGAGCCGTAAATATATAATGTGAAAGTAAGGTTGGATGTTACCTTGAACTATTTGGGTGACCGTGAGGGTGGTGGTAAGTATATAAGGGGATGAAGAGTTCTGAGAGAGCTAGTGTCAGAGAGTAGAGGCTTGTAAGAAAGAAGTGAAGCCTGAATTGTAGAACTCTCCACCGATTTCTCGAATTTCGTTCCTATTATAGATGAAAATTATCATCATTGGCAGTTGGTGTAAGTCCCACCACGTGCCTTATGCATTTGATAGAAAGTCTGAGCAGGTGGGAATAATTTTTGTGTCGGGCAAAGTAGGAGAAGAGTAATTGATATAATTATGGAGGTTTTGTCCTTAAGCTTCTGGATTTGTTTTTGTAAATGATTTAATGTTTAATAGGTTGGGTTATTGATTTGGGCCTCGCCTGGTATTGGGTTCAAAATGAAAGGACGATTTTGCCCTTGGCCCAATTTGGCCCATACACGTGACCATCATCTCTACTATGACTGGAGTGATACTTCCATCTCGACATCACACCCAATACACTACGATTCTCAATATACTCAGAAGAGGCGTACACAAAACTGGTTAAAGCTCTGGATGACCAAAACCAAAGTATATTGATAGTCGCAAGTATTAGCGGTGCAAGTCTCAGGTTAAGACCAAATACACCTACCCTGATTCGGACTTCCATAGACACATAGTCATACTACCAATGGAATTCCGAGGGTTCTATCTAGAGCGAAGCTGTTTCCGTACCATCGGTAAACGCAACCTCCTATTACACTTGCATGAGTATCATATACCCAAATATATGAGAACTATGGCGTTATGCCCTCACAATGCGCACAAGTGTAATACTAGTCTTTTTCACATTATCGATGTCCAATCTCGATAATACTCTGACTTGAGATATTTAATGATTAAACCTTCGTGGATTGATACTGTCTCATATCATCTCAATCCGGAACTAATCATATGGACCTTTCATCATTTACACATCTTGGTGATCTAATCACAAATGATAAAAGAGCAATTTCCTTTGTCACATAGGTAATTTGTACAACAACACCATGATCTGTACAAATAGTGACGCTATGGGTCATAATTGTCCAACAACAACAATTTCCAAAATTGTCCTCACCCATCTAATATCCATCTGATATACATTTTTCATACATCACATCCATGTATTCACACAAAGCATGTTATCAATCAATCTAATCCAATTAATTAATCTGAAATTAATGACCATCCAATGGTCAAACAACGATTTGATTTGCGCAAGTCCAACTCGTTTTAAGAATAAGTACTCAAAGTACGAATTCTTGAATTATATCAAACTATAATATTAAATCCAATTTAATTTGTATTCAATACTAATTCTTTATTTAATTTCAAATTAAAAAAATTACACTTTTTTTAATGTGTTTTTACTACATAGATTCTAAATCTAATCTAAACGGGTCTCAAAGCCCAATTAACATCCAATGTCAATTTAATTAAAGTCCAATGGGCTTTCAATTAATTTATAAGGCATGGGCTTTGGCAACCAAAGCCCCAATAAGGAATCACCATTTGCCAAAAATCAATTTGGCCCATTAGCCTAATTAAAATTTTAAAATGCCCATTTAATCATATTTGGACTTTATGGAAATAATTTTAGGCCCAATTGGATCCAACCAATTACCTAAACCAAACTTGGCCCAACCAAGCCCATTAAGCCCAAATACAACTTTATAAGCCCAATTCCAAATTTAGCCCAACTAATTAAATTCCAATATTCCCAATATCACAATTCAATTAACTAAAGTGCATTGCCATAATTAATTATTCAAATTAACATTTCCAAAATACCAATTTACATAATTAATCATGTTTTATTATTATCAATTTATGTCCAACACAAATTGAAGCAAAATCAATCCCAACATGCTCTTAAGCTATCGGCAATGGGGAACTTTTTATATCAATTTTGATTTCAATCCAATTAAATCACAAACTAATATATCTCATGTATTTTAAACATATCCAATTGTCTAAAATTCAAAATCACCAAGAGCTTGGGTACTCAACACCATTCGGCCAAGCCTCAAATTTGGGGAAAATTAATCCAATTAATTTTTTCTTCAAATGATCATGCACAACTCAAAGTTAACATATTATAAGCATGCTCAAACAAACAATTTTCCAAAACCATGCTCAAATCAAAAATACCCAAATTAAAGTTAAGAACCCTAAATTTCAATTTCATGCTTATTAACCGCTCTGATACCATTGTTGGGTTTTCTAGGTCAAACCAAGATCAAATTAAGCAATGAAATGTGCGAATACAACAAAGTAAAGTTGCGGAAATACTCACTTTGATCGGCTTTTGGATGCGATGAACACAAAAAAATTTCTGCTACTTGAGACTCTCGGCCAAGCCCTTGATGTGTGGATCTTCAAGCTCCAAGCTTTGAGTATTGATTCCATGCTCAAGGATGGGTTTCCCTATCACCTTTGAATGACTCATTGATGTGTGCTAGCACTTGAAAATTTACAACAAATTTTCATCTCCTCACTTGTATTGCTCACGGCAATGGAAGAGAAAGAAGAAAGAAAATGGCGTGAATGTGAGAGAGATGAAGGAAGTGAATGTTGACTTGTTATTTTGATTTCCAAAATCTAAAATAATGATATACCAAATTTGGTAATAAGTCATTCATTCCATCAACTTTTGTGTTTTACAAGTTTCCAACAACCCAACCACTTCCATCAACCAAAAGTATATGAGATGGACTAGGTGATGTAACTTATGGGCCCCACTCGATTCAAAATCCGAGTGGGCCCGCAAACACTCTCGGGCTCGGGTTCGCTAATTCCGAATTAACGAATTTTTCGTTGCGACGTAATTAAGTCAAATGTAATTAAATAATTATGTCTAGCAAAATTACTATTCACGTCGCTCGCGAATTAATTCTAAATTAATTCGTTTGCCCGAATTAAAATCCAATTGTAATTATGCGTCAAAATCTAATTTTGTTTAATATATCGAATATATTATTTTATCGATTAATTCCAAATTAATCGTTCTCTCTCTTTTAATATAATTTTATCCCAGATAAAATTCTCCGTAATTAATCATAGATTAATTATGTGTGAGTCATACGTCATCGGTGAATCTTCGGGAAGCGACCCATGAGATCCCTGGATATGTTGGCAGTAAATCCGGTCGTCGGACTATCCGAACACATACGTACCTAGTACTACGTTTTTACCGATTTACAAGATATGGTTGGCTTCTAGCAAAGCACCGTGCCTACCCAATTCTCCAGAAATATTCTTAAAGGAATATATAATATGTATTAGGCGTAGTATACGTAGTATTACGTATTGCGATCCAGTATCGGATGTCACGTGCTAGGCCTGGGGCTGGAATTGTGTATGCCCCGTACGAAGCACATATTGGATCTCTGGTAACTAGTCTCTATAATCGGATAAACATGACCTAGTCATATTATCCCGATAGTTACAGCATACAAAAGTATTAGTTCCTTATCCTACGTGACCATCATCTCCATATGACTCAATTGATACTTCCATCTTGACGTCACCACCCAATACACTACGATTCTCATATGTTGGACAATTATGACCTATAGCCTCACTATTTGTACAAATCATTGTGATGTTGTACAAATTAACTATGTGACAAATGAGATTGCACTCTTATCATTTGTGATTAGATCACCAAGATATATAAATGATAGGAAGTCCCTATGATTTGTTCCTGGATGGAGAATGATATGAGACAGTATCAGTCAATGAAGGATAAATCATTAAATATCCATAGTTAGAGTATTATCGAGATTGGACATCGATAAATACGTAAAAGACTAGTATTACACTTGTGCGCGTTGTGAGGGCATAACGACATAGTTCTCATATATTTGGGTATAAGATACTCATGCAAGTGTAATAGGAGGTTGTGTTTTACCGATGGTAGGGGAAACAGCTTCGCTCTAGATAGACCCCCTCGGAATTCCATTGGTAGTATGACTATGTGTCTATGGAAGTCTGAAATCAGGGTAGGTGTATTTGGTCTTAACCTGAGACTTGCACCGCTAATACTTGCGACAATCAATATACTTTGGTTGCGATCATCCAGGGCTTTAATTGATTCTGTGTACGCCAATGCTGGGTATATTGAGAATCGTAGTGTGTTTGGTGTGATGTCAAGACGGAAGTGTCACTCCAGTCATATGGAGATGATGGTCACGGAGGATACGGTACTAGTAATCTTAAGTACTGCAGTCATCGGGATAAAATGACAAGGTCATGTTTTTCCGATTATAGAGACTAGTTACCAGACATCCGACATGTGCTTCGTACGGGGCAGACACAATTTCAGCCTCAGGCCTAGCACGTGATCATCCGATTCTGGACAGAAATACGCAATACTACGTATACTACGCCTGATATAGATCCTTTATTCCTGTAAGTATATTTCTCGAGAATTGGGTAGGCATGACGCTTTGCTAGAAGCCAACCTTGTCTTGTAAATCGATAAAATGTAGTACTTGGTACTTACGTGTTCGGATAGTCCAACGACCGAATTTACTGCCAACATATCTAGGGATCTCATGGGTCACTTCCCGAAGATTCACTGATGACGTATGACTCGCACTCTAAATTAATCTGGGATTAATTAGAAGAGAGAGAAAATTAAAGAGAGATAATGATTATTTTGGAATTAATCAATTTAAATAATATATTGATATATTAAACGAAATTAGATTTCGACGCGGAATTAAAATTAGATTTTAATTCGGGCGAACGAATTAATTTAGAATTAATTCGTTAGCGATGTGAATAGTAATTATGCTAGGCATGATTATTTAATTAAATTAGATTTAATTACGTCGCAATGGAAAAATTCGTTAATTTGGAATTAGTGAACCCGAGCCCGAGATTAATTGCGAGTGCATTCGCATTCGAATTCGAGTGCGGCACTCAAGTCAAATCAAGCGTCAAATCGCTAGTCGCTTCTAGCGTCACATCATTCATCAATCAAGTGATAGATGTCTTTCACTTTGAGTAATTGACGCAAGTCACTATTCATGATTGATGGATGGATGATGTGAGTTGATGGAGTGGTTGGTGCCATTATGGCTTGACTTTTTGAAAACCAAATTCATGGCAAATGAATTTGAAATTCAAATTAGTGTATTAGATACACTTTTGCCATCAACCAAACACATCTCTCTCTCACTTCATCTCTCGAGCAAAATCAAATCGTTGTTTGAACATTGGATGGTCACTAATTATCAGATTAATTAATTTGATTAGATTGATTGATAACATGCTTGTGTGAATACATGGTTGCGATGCATGAATAATGTATATCGGATGGATATTAAATGGGTGAGAATTTAGAAATTGTTGTAATTAATTTGATTTATTAATTGGACCTGTGTTTCCAGCCTTATACCTCCATATTCTTTGTATTCTCTTCTCACATATTCCACTCAATGTAAATGAGGTTTCTTTAGAAGTGTAGTGTAACAGATAGAAGAAATATTTGTGCTAGTGGGAGAGAGAAAGTGAGAGATTTGATCTAGGATCATTGTGTAAAGTATCCATCCGCATATCATTATTATTTATTTATACGCGCTTTATTATGTGTTTACAATGCATGTTTAAGGGTGTATGATGATGAGACCTTAACAAATATAATAAATTGGTTGCCAATTTGCACTCGAAAAACCCTCGCAAAATATTAAGCGTTTTTCCTTCCATTGAGTGATTCTCACTCAAGATCCGAGACTGACATTGGCTTGTTGGCCAAAGTCAAGGCCTTTGTCCGTCAAAGATGTGTTTGAATCACGAAGGCTTTGTTCCATATTGGTGTCATGTCCAAGTTGTGGTTTGTTGGCCAAAGTCAAGACCACTTCTTGTCCATCGACATTGATTACGAAGCTTTCCATAGTCAATGAGTCGCGCTTAACTGGGATCACTAAGTTTGTTGTGCCAAAGCCAATGCTTAGTTGATTCAGAGGAAAAAGGTTAGGTAATACATTGGATGTATTGGCATATATAAGATATATGTTCGGACTTGGAGTCCCCCTACCGGATCTAGGAATTGGATTGGATCCAATCGATCTTAGAGATCTACCTAGTTAATTATCATACAATTTGTGGCCAAAGTCAAGATTGTGTGATATTTAACGGGATCCTAGCCCGCTAGGAAACACGGTTCCCGAGTACTCGACAGAGGGTTAGAGGCTTGCCGAAAAATAGTGGGAGGCAAGAATTGAATTTACAATATTCGTTTAATTACTTGCCATACGCGCTCAAACAAATATCATTCGTCATATAAATTAAATGTTAGTTTGACTAATATTTAAACGTTGTTTTAATTAATAGTTGGACTATATTCAAACTATTCATTTATAGTTGATTTTATAATTGGATTATAGTAATCAATATAATTGATTTTAATCTATTAAATTATAGTTGATTAAATAGTTGAACTATTGTAATCATTATAATAAATAGTACCAAAATCGTTGATTAAAATAGTTGGACTATTAGAATCAAGATTAAATTGAAAGATTAACATTTAAAACATAATCCTAGGGAAAATGTATTTAAATGATTTAATTTTCAAATTCGGAATAAATTTCAGGATGGTCCTGGAAAATTAATAAGTTACTTTATTTGATAAAATAACATATTATGCCTAAGCCCGGAGTTAAGCAAATAGTGGAGCATAATCTTTGGAAGATTTATGTAATGATAACTTTAGTGCTTAATCCATTAAGCTTGTCGCAGTAGACTCCTTAATTTCTGAATCAGAACTAAGGATCAGATCCTTAAAGTATGATAATGAAATTGAAGGATCTTCATAAATCTATACTTAGATTTTAGAAGTACTAAATTGCAATAGTAAACTCTTGGAGAGTTAATGACTATTCTCAATGAGATAAAGTCAAAAGTTTGCAATTAGACAAGTAGCGCAAGACGCACCTTACTTCGATATTCTAGAAGGCCAAGGCTTGGCCAAAGGCTTGGCCAAAGGCTTCTGGAATATGAAAAGAGCAAAGGCAAAATCATTATAATCTTCTGGGAAGACAAATGACTACCTAAATTGTGGCAAACGGGATCGCGGAATCGTGACTGCCGTTTGGACAAAGCTGACATGAAGGAATTGAAGAACGAGCAAGGCTCTGACTTCAAATATGTTTGTCAATATTATGTTCACTACTAGTATGAAAATTGGATTTTAAATACTTAGTGTGATACATAAATATATATTGATGTTCAGAATCTACTATGAGCAGGATACTGACTTCAATCGAGATTTATCTGCGAATTATAAACGGGACAAAAGTCGCTGTTTTAACCGTATATACCTAACTTTAGGAACTACCCTCGGGTGTGTACTTAAATTAGGGAACTGTTATAATGTAACTAGTTTGACTAGAAACATTATCTCTATATCAATGTTTAACCTGTTGCAGGTGAACCTTTATATTCTAGAACACTAAAGTGTTTTATTATATAAAGATGATATTGAGATAAACACATTAGATGTGAATAACAGAATTTATATTTTGAATATAAATAAATCTCGAATATATAATATGACAAATAAATAGCTCAAACTGATTTGATCAGAAGAGACTTAATTGTGGCATTGTTGTCTGGGACACAATCAAACAAGAATCGTATATCCACATTTTTGAAGAGTGGGTACTTGGACTGATTTGATCCTATTCAAATAAAGTCTACGAATCTATTTTATTGGGCAAAGTGCCTAAAACAATATTTACTTGGTTAAAGTGCAAATGCCACATATCTGTTAGCCGTAGTTAATAGTGAAGCAAGTGGGCCCATATCTAGCTAGGCTAGAGGTGGATATGAATATTTCATGACCTTACGGATATGGCATCGCGTTATGGTTATGTGTTTCTTTTGAAATACAAATTGGAAACTTTTAAAGTTTCGACACGAAATAGACAAACAGATCGGCTAAAGTATTAAACCATCACGGTTAGACCGTAATTGAAAATACTTGAGAAATAAGTTTCTAATATACTTGAAAGATTATAATATTCTTTCATGAGGACTCCTCCCGGAACACGTCATTTTGACGGTATGTTCGAACATGATAAATCGAATTTTGTTTGACATAATAAGGTTAATCATGAGTCGCTCTGAGCTACCATTTCCTTCAACGGATAAGCTTTAAACAGTGCAGAACTTATTTAGAATAAGGTTCCATTAATAATCTGTTAGACAAATATCATATTAGATATGAACGAAAGAAACCGGGTTTCTCACTCCTGAAAATTTGGGTATGCTAGGCATACGTTTGGATGACACCAAACTAGAACCCAAATTGGATAAGTGCCAATTGTAGGTTATCCTAGGGATACCATAAGTATAGTACTTATACATCTCACCAGAGAACAATTAGATTGTTGCTCACCATGCGGTTTTCCTAAGAGGAATACCGATATGCAGTGGAAAGCGGGAGGATAGTAAAACTCGATGAAAATCAGAGTGATACTATTCAAGGCACCCATTCCTTAATGGAACACATATAGTTCATCCAGGATGAAACTATAACATTAATCTTCAAATACACAAGAACCACGTAAGTCGGAGAGAGTCAGAAACAACATGGGGTATGAGTTTCTGATCTCACCTCATAAAAATGTCTATCTTATTGAGGTTACCAACTGACTACGTATGAGGAAGTGATACAAGGTATCGACTCCCTGATTAGGCAAATTGCCATAAGTTCGAAATGGATTCCATGTATATCAACAAGTTTGGATACTAGTTGATGTACCTCAAGGCATTGTGCCTTTTGGTACTACATAAGTCTTCAAGGAAGACATACATGGAAGGTAACATACCAACGTAAAAGCTAGGCTTTTAGCGGAAAGTTATCATTTTCAACATTGTGTTGATTACAACGAAACCTTTTACTTATTGTAACATCCCACCTAGGCCAGGATGCTACCGGCAGGAGACAGGCTAATCCTGACTCCATAAGTCTCTGTCTCTGACGAAATTTCGGCATGACCTCTGCTAAAAGTCATCCAACCTGGATCAAGATCCAGCACCGCAATACAACCTATAGGGCCCAACACATAATCTAACACTAAATAATCAACACAAGTCATAAAACAACTGGGCTCCATGCCAAAAAAAATGCGTATAAATAAAAACTTTTACAATCAAAACTAGTACAGACTTGTTCTCTTTACAACTATACTCAAATTCCCTCCAAGACCTGGTGACTGGCTGACTGCAACGCTGCTATCCGGCTCCTCAAGCTCTGGTGTCCGTGGTCGACCAATCTGGTCTCCAACCTGTAAAACTAAAACACTGTTGTGGTGTGAGTCATAATGACTCAGTAAATAACTATGCTCATTCCTTGAGCTTCAAACACCTACAAAGTCTTAATCATGTTTCTGTTTTAACCTGGCTATCTATGTGTTCATGCAATTATGTATTAGGTCAGAACTAGCTAATTATTCCTTGTCCACTTCACAAGCATATTACTTTGTCATTAATCTTTTTATCTGTTCACACACACTTTAATTTCTGTTTATCATTTACATTAACAGACATCCATCACGCTTTTGCTGCGCTATATTAATATCTTAGCACTTACCTGTTTACTCTTTGCTAATCTTAGTTTGGTTATTTACCATACTTATCCTTTCTTTATTTCATTGAAATATCATCAAATCGGATAAATAAATATTCTTTCCTTCGAACATTATCACACAATTTTAGATCATGTTTACATGCATGAATACAATCATATTATCACGCATTACTATCCCCAAAGAAGACCTCTTATAAAAACCTACAACCATACAGGCATCATCCACAAATAAATAAATAAATAATATATATATATATATATATATATATAATATTGAAATTATGCATTTAATGTTAGCTATATGAATCTCAAATGGTTTCTAGAATGTATGATCTATATGTCTATCTTGTGAATTATACTCTACTCTTTATGCCATGCTTTATAAACCATTTCTTTAAAGCTTTTTCTGAAAAACTTACATATGAATGTACTATTACGATCATGCATAATATCAACCACATGCATTTTCAATGGATAACCAAAATGTATGTTTTATATGCATAACTTATAGACTACTTTCTACTTTAACATACCATACTGTTTTAGAAAATATTTTCTGAAAATACTTTCTGAAAACTGGTTTCTGAAAATGCTTTCTGAAACTCTTTATGAAATCTGTTTTTCTGAAATACCGTTCTCTCAAAATTGTCTCTAAAAAAAAACGGCTCATTTGAAAACTGTTTCTGAAAACTGGAGTCTCTATCTGAAATCTGTATTTCTGAAAATTGTTTTCTGAAAACCTGTTATTTCAAAACTCCTTTTCTGAAAACTAATGACTTGATATCTGCAGATAAACTGACGCATTGGGGCGTTACGTATCGTCGTCCCCCCATACGCCTAAAGCCAGATATGCAAACCCATGACATTGGGGCGTTACGTATCGCCGTCCCCCCAAAGCATGTCATACCTGCCCTGAAACTGGTGGTCTTGGGGCATTACATATCGTCGTCCCCCAAGCCACAAACTGGAGCTGGGGGTGCGGATCTATGCTACCACCCAAGCTCAAACTGGGGTCTAGGGGCGTTATGTATCGCCGTCCCCCTGGCCCATCTGGAGGATCTGAGAGCGTCCCCTCAGTCCTCAACATGTGCACATGTCATCTGTATCCGTCAAATACTGGGGTGAGTTTTTCCCTCATGCCCCGAAAATATAAAACTCATGCTTTAAATCTCAAAGCTGTAAGAAATATTCCTGAAATACTTTTATTTCAAAAACATTTGTAACTTTCTTTAAAAACTTTTTTGAATTTCAAAATCATACTAAGCTCCAATTCAACCTTCTGAAAATCATAACATGCATGAATGCATATTCTTTTCCTATGCTTTCACCAATCATAGTCATACTTTCTTATACTTATCTTTGAATTGTCATATAACTACATGTATATGATCATGTATAATTATAATTTTATGACACATATGTTCTATCACTTATATGCTTACCTTTATCTTATCATACACTCACATGTATAAGTTCAACCATACCTATAAAGTAATGATATATGAACTATATTCCTTTATGCTTTCATTCTTGATTTTATTATTTTCTTAAAGGTCTATATTACCATCAATACAACTTACACATCATAGATGCTCATTTGTATTATAAACTGTCACAGCTTAAAATCTAATATACATATACATTCACCATATCATATGTTCGTGCTCTTAAATTAAAAATTCTTAACTTCTTTGTCATATCAAATTTCCAAAGCATAGGTATCCACACATATAAAATCTAAGATTCCAAATCACTTACATTTATCTACTAACATACGCAATTCTAATTAAATACACACAATATCTTTATTTTCTTTCCAAATCATTTAAATCACCTAGAGACTTACAGTATACATAAATAATTCATCATCAATTCCATATCCAACCCTCAAAACATACTCTATTTGATTAACGCCCTTTTAACAGCTGAAGGTCCCATGACTTAAACCAAATCGAACTAATAACATTACATTATACTAGACATAAATCATACAACTCATCCCATTACTATCACAATCTCAAATCAGATTTTTCGTAAGCATGTAAATACATAAATAATAATTGCTTTGCTTATTTAAATTTTCACTTAGTAATTTATTAATCTTGAATTCATTATTTTAGAAACCCCCAAAATCCCAAGGATTACTGCTACTGCCGAATTCTCCTAATTTGGCAATCTCTTAAACCTTTAAATTTCTTTTTTATTTCATTCTAATTACCATATTTAGATTACTATGAACACATTTCTACTCATCATCAATCTCAAATTTTCAAAATTCAAATCGAACCCCCAAATTTTAGGGTTTTTGCCAAATCCCCTTCTTTTTTTATCTTACAAATTTCCATCAATTCCACATATCAAACTAAATTAAAATTTAAATCCAACATGTTTCTAATTATCATATATTGCCAAATTTGCGAAAATCTTTCCCAAAACCTAATTAAGAAATTCATCACTCAAATAAATCACTGCAATAGAGAACTTACCCTTTTCTTTTTCTATGCTTACTAGATCCTGGACACTAGAGTCTCACCGAAACTGGTCTCGGTTTCCCTCTCTCTTTTTCTTTCTCATTTGGTCTGCTCTGTTCTGTTTCTTCTCTCATCTGATCCCTCTGTTGTTGTTTTTTTCCATCTTTCGGGCTGCACTTTTTCTTTTTTGTTTCGGTCTTCCTTTCTCTCTCTCTCTTCATCCTCTCCTCCTCGGCACTTCTCTCTTGCTCACTGGTTGCGTGTGTGTGTGTATCGTGAATTCAGTGTGTGCAGTGTTGTGTGCGTGAATGACATCCTCTTGCTGTGTGTAAAATGTGTGTGTATTATATAAATGTGTGGTGTGTGCACTTTACACGTGTAAGTGTGTGCATCTTAAAAAAAATCTATATTTCTTTATATTAATAAAATGTGTATAGAAAATCTAGAGATATATTTATATACATACAAATATAAATACTAATTGATTAAATTCCAATTTTAACCATTTCTAGTGATTTCTATATTTTCCTAAAATTATCTTTAAAAAAAATTCCATTTATAATAACAATTAACCTCGCATTCAGACTCGACCACGCGAGCGAAAATAAATTTACACAGTCATGCTAAAATAATTCGGGTCGTTACACCTGTTGCCACGGTAAATCCATTTGGATAATGCTTGCTAATGTTGCATGTTTCATTTATGAAATATGTCAGCTTTACGGGAAAATCGCTTTCTTGAAAAGGAAACCTCTTGGAGGATGTTTACAACACCCTGGCGGTTTTGTCGTATCAAAACTAGCAAACAAGGTTTGCGGGTTATTCGATCCATGTTTGGATTGAAGCAAGCATTAGGTTCTTGGAATTGTCGTTTTGATGTAATCATAATGGTTTATGATTTAATTCAAAACGTAAAAGACTCTTGTGTATATAAGGAGATTAGTGGGAGCGCACTTACAGTGACAGTCATATACAATAATGATAATATATATCATTTCTTGGAAATGATATTCCCATAATAAAATCGGTGAAAGCTTGGCTTTCGAGAAAACTCTCCGTGAAATCGTACATTGAAAAATGTACGCGACCTGGTGTCTCATACGCTTTGAGCATATGGATTCACAAACAGTCCAATCCAAGTGATAGTCACTGGATTGATGTTAAGAACATATTTAGTATCTTAGAGATCTAAGGATGCTATCTTAATCTATGGAGAAGGAGAACTTGAAGTGACTGGGATCACTACTGCAAGTTTCCTAAACCGATAAAACGACTATAAGTCGCAAACGGTACTACACAGTTTGAATAACGGTACAGTGAGCTGGAATCTTCCAAGCAAGATAGTGTTACCGAATAAACAACAAATGCGGGTTATTGCTGCAGCTGAGGCAGCAATAGAAGCATTCTGGGTCGATAAACAAATCTAATTAGATTAGATATAATTCTGTTAGCAGCTGAGCTAGGCTTGAACATAGGCTAAAGAATTAATGGTCTCATCAACGATCCAGATACATACTTCGATATTCATCTGATTCGTTCGGATCATACACCGTGGCGATGTGATGATCGAATAAATCGCATAAGATGATAATCATACAAATCCGCTGATGAAAGCATTTTTCAGCAGTTTGAGCCAACCATACATAGTTCGGGTGTAAGACACTCGAGTGACTGGCTATAGGCCAAATGGGAGATTGTTGGATAATTATGACCCATAGCGTCACTATTTGTACATATCATTGTGTTGTTGTACAAATTAACTATGTGACAAAGGATATTGCACTCTTATTATTTGTGATTAGATCACCAAAATATATAAATGATAGGAGGTCCCTATGATTTGTTCCTGGACGAAGAATGATATGAGACAGTATCAGTCCACGAAGGATAAATCATTAAATATCACTAGTCAGAGTATTATCGAGATTGGACATCGATAAATACATAAAAGACTAGTATTACACTTGTGCGCGTTGTGAGGGCATAACGGCATAATTCTCATATATTTGGGTATAGGATACTTATGCAAGTGTAATAGGAGGTTGTGTTTTACCGATGGTACGGGAAACAGCTTCGATCTGGATAGACCCCCTCGGAATTCCATTGGTAGTATGACTATGTGTCTATGGAAGTCCGAAATAAGGGTAGGTGTATTTGGTCTTAACCTGAGACTTGCACCGCTAATACTTGTGACAATCAATATACTGTTGGTTTCCTCTAAGGTTCCCAAGATCATTATCAAGCAATGAAAACAAGTGAATACATAAAGGAGAATGGCAGAATCATACTCACATCGATTGGATTGGATGCTACTGGCAGTCCACTTTGTGGTTGTCATCCATTTTCAGTTTTGGCTTGATCCATGAAGCTCCAAGCTTTGTTTGGTCATTCCTTGCTCACGAAATTGCTTCCCTATCACCTTAGGATAACTCAACAAGTGTGCTAGCACCAAGATCTTGCAACAAAATCATTCATTTCCTTCCTCCTAGCTCACGGTTTCAACCAAACCAGTGAAGAGAGAAAGAAAGCCTCCAAGGCCGAGAGAGAGAGGAGCATTTTTGGCTCCAAGAGAAAAGAGAGAGGAGAGACCGATTGGGTGGTGAGAGAGAATGAAAATGTGTAATAGGTTTTTAATTTCCAAAAATAATTAACCATTTACCATTTTTTCAATTTACAAAAGTCAAATGTCAGGCCATTTAACTTTCCAACCACCTCTATCACTATTCACATCAACTCACATCACTCAATCAAGTGACAACTTGTCACATCACTCAAGTGACATTTGATTTGACGCTTGATTTGACTTGCGTGCCGCACTCGAATTCGAAATGCGAATGCGCTCGCAAACAATCCCGGGCTCGGGTTTGTTAATTCCAAATTAACGAATTTTCCGTTGCGACGCAATTAAATGATTATGCCTAGCAAAATCACTATTCACGTCGCTAACGAATTAATTCTAAATTAACTCGCTCGCCTGAATTAAAATCTAATCTTAATTCCGCGTCGAAATCCAATTTCGTTTAATATGTCGAATATATTAATTTATCGATTAATTCCAAATTAATCGTTATCTCTCTTTAAATGATATTTTATCCCAGATAAAATATCTCCGCAATTAATCCCAGATTAATTAAAGTGCGACTCATACGTCATCGGTGAATCTTCGGGAAGCGACCCATGAGATCCCCAGATATGTTGGCAGTAAATTCGGTCGTCGAACTATCCGAACACGTAAGTACC
This sequence comes from Zanthoxylum bungeanum, assembly GCA_019454045.1. Classification (NCBI taxonomy): domain Eukaryota; kingdom Viridiplantae; phylum Streptophyta; class Magnoliopsida; order Sapindales; family Rutaceae; genus Zanthoxylum; species Zanthoxylum bungeanum. The sequence goes on from SKCR01030861.1 coordinate 71,608, forward strand.
TCGTACTACGTTTATACCGATTTACAAGACAGGGTTGGCTTCTAGCAAAGCGCCATGTCTACCAAATTCTCCAGAAACATGCTTATAGGCATAAGAGATCTATATCAGGCATAGTATACGTGGTATTGCGTATTTCGATCCAGTATCTAATGATCACGTGCTAGGCCTGGGGCTGGAATTGTGTCTGCCCCGTACGAAGCACAAATAGGATGTCTGATGACTATTCTCTATAATCGGATAAACATGACCTTGTCATTTTATCCCGATAGCTGCAGCATTTAAGAGAACCAGTCCCGTATCCTACATGACCAGTATCTCCACTATGACTGGAGTGATACTTTCGTCTTGACATCACACCCAACACACTACGATTCTTAATATACCCAACATTGGCGTACACAGAACCTGTTAAAGCCCTGGACGACCGCAACCAAAGTATATTGATTGTCGCAAGTATTATCGGTCCAAGTCTCAGGTTAAGACCAAATACACCTACCCTGATTTCAGACTTCCATAGACACATAGTCATACTACCAATGGAATTCCGAGGGGGTCTATCCAGAGCGAACTGTTTCCCATACCATCGGTAAAACACAACCTCTTATTACACTTGCATGAGTATCCTATACCCAAATATATGAGAACTATGTCGCTCTGCCCTCACAAACGCGCACAAGTGTAATACTAGTCTTTTACGTATTTATCGATGTTCAATCTTGATAATACTTTGACTAGGGATATTTAATGATTTTATCCTTCATGGACTGATACTTTCTCATATCATTCTCCGTCCAGGAAAAAATCATAGGGACCTCCTATCATATATATATCTAGGTGATCTAATCACAAATGATAAGAGTGCAATCTCCTTTGTCACATAGTTAATTTGTACAACAACACCATGATCTGTACAAATAGTGACGCTATGGGTCATAATTACCAACAATCTCCCACTTGGCCTATAGCCAGTCACTCAAGTGTCTTACACCCGAACTATGTACGGTCGGCTCAAACTGCTGAGAAAAGGCTTTCGTCAGCGGATTTGCATGATTATCGTCTGATGCGATTTATACGATCATCACATCGCCACGATGTATGATCCGTACGAATCAGATGAATATCGAATTATATATCTAGATCGTTGATGAGACCATTAATTCTTTAGCATGTGCTCAAGCCTAGCTTAGCCGCTAACAGAATTATATCTAATCTAATTAGATTTGTTATCAACCCAAATGGCTTCTATTGCCGCCTCAGCTGCAGCAATTAACCCGCATTTGTTGTATATACGGTAACGATATCTTGCTTGGAAGATTTCCAGCTCACTGTTCCGTTATTCAAACTGTATAGTACCATTTACGACTTATAGTCATTTTATCGGTTTGGAAACTTGCAGTAGTGATCCCAGTCACTTCACTCATTCTCCATAGTCTAAGAATGTATCATTAGTTCTCTAAGAAACTAACAGATGTTCTTAACATCAATCCAGTGATTATCACTCGGATTGTCCTGTTTGTGAATCCATATGCTCAAAGCGTATGAGACACCAGGTCACGTACATTTTTCAATGTACGATTTTTCAGAGAGTTTTATCGAAAGCCAAGCTTTCACCGATTTTTATTATGGGAATATCATTTCTAAGAAATGACATATTATCATTATTTTATAGGACAGACATTGTCAGTGCGCTCCCATTAACCCTATTTTATACACAAGAATCATTCTCGTTTTAAATTAAATCATAAACCATTATGATCACATCAAAATGACAATTCCAAGAATCTAATGCTTGCTTCTTTTTAAACATGGATCGAAAAACCTGCAAACCTTGTTTGCTTGTTTAGATACGACAAAACCGCCAGGATGTTGTAAACATCCTCCAAAAGGTTTCCTTTTCAGGAAAGCGAATTTCCGTAAAGCTGACATATTTCATAAATGAAACACTCAGCTTTAGCAAGCATTAACCAAATGGATTTACCGTGGCAACAGTTAAAAGGTTGAATTGTAATCAACACAATGTTGATAACGATACCTTTCCGCTAAAATCCTAGCTTTATACGTTGGTATGTTGCCATCCATGTATGTCTTCCTTGAAGACTTATTGTACCAATAGGCACAATGCCTTGCGGTACATCAACTAGTATCCAAACTTGGTTGATATACATGGAATCCATTTCGGACTCATGACACACTGTCATAAATAGGGAGTTGATACCTTGTATCACTTCCTCATACGTAGTCAGTTGGTATACCTAAATAAGATTGACATCTTTACGAGGTGAGATCAGAAACCCATACCCTAGGTTATTTTCTGACTCTCTCCGACATACGCGATTCTTGTGTATTCGAAGATTAATAGTAATAGTTTCATCCTTGATGAACTATTTGTGTTCCATTAGAAATCGTGCCTGGAACAGTATTACTCCGATTTTCATCGAGTTTTACTATCCTCCCACTAACCACTGCATATCGGTATTCCTCTTAGGAAAACCGCACAGTGAGCAACAATCTAATTGTTCTCTAGTGAGTTGTATAAGTACAATACTTTGGTATCGCTAGGATTACCTACAATTGGCACTTATCCTATTTGGGTTTTAGTTTGGTATCATCCAAACATATGCCAAGCATACCCAAATATTCAGGAATGAGAAACCCAGTTTCTTTCCTGTTCATATCTAATATGATATCTGTCAAACAGATTTTATGGAACCTTATTCAAAATAAGTTCTTGCACTGTTTAAAGCTTATCCGTTGAAGGAAATGGTAGCTCAGAGCAACTCATAATTAACCTTATCATATCCAACAAAATTCGGTTACTCAATTAGGACACACCGTCAAATTGACGTGTTCCGAGATGAGTCCTCATTTGAAAGAATACTTTACAATTTCAAGTATGTAAGAAACTTATTGCTTAAGTATTTTCCAATACGGTCTTACCGTGACGGTATAATACTACAGCTGATCTGTTTGTCTATTTCGTGTCGAAAACTCTAAAAGTTTCTGATTTGTGTTCTTCAAAAGAAACACATAACCATAACGTGATGCCACATCCGTAAATGTCACGAAATATTCATATCCACATCTAGCCTAGCTAGACATGGGCCCACTTGCTTCACTATGAACTAGGGCTAACAGATTGATGGCATTTACACTTTTACCAAGTAAATAGTGTTTTAGGCACTTTGCCCAATAAACTAGATTCATAGACTTTATTTGAATGGAATCAAATCAGTCCTAGTACCCACTCTTCGAAAGTGTGGATATACGAGTCTTGTTTGAGCTATTTGTTTGTCATGTTATATATTTGAGATTTATTTATATTCAAAATATAAATTCTGTTATTCAAATCTAATGTGTTTATCTCAATATCATCTTTATATAATAAAACACTTTAGTGTTCTAGAATATAAAGGTTCACCCGCAGCGAGTCAAACACTGATAGAGATAATGTATCTAGTCAAACTAGTTACATTATAACAGTTTCCAATTTAGGTGCACACCCGATGGTAGTTCCTAAAGTTAGGTAGGTATCTACGGTTAAAACAGCGACTTTCGTCCCGTTTACAATTCGCAGATAAATCTCGATTGAAGTCAGTAGCCTATTCAAAATAGATTTTGAACATCAATACATATATTTATGTATCACACTAAGTATTAAAATCTAATTTTAATACTAGTAATGAACATATCGTTGACAAATATATTTGAAGTTAGAGCCTTTCTCGTTCTTCAATTCCTTCATGTCTGCTTTGTCCAAACGGCAGTCACGCTTCCGCGATCCCTTTTGCCACATTTAGGCAGACATTTTGGGATATGTCTTTTATCTTCCTAGAAGATTTAATGATTTTGCCTTTGCCGTTTTCAATATTTCAGTAGCCTTTGGCCAAGCCTCGGGTTTCTAGAATATCGAAGTAAGGTGCGCCTTGCGCTACTTGCCTTATTGCAAATTTTGACTTTGTCTTCTTGAGAATAGTCATTAACTCTCCAAGAGTTATTTTTACAATTTAGTACTTCTAAGATTCTAAGGATAGATTCTTTGAAGATCCTTCAATTTCATTATCATACTTTAAGGATCTAATCCTTAGTTCTGATTAAGAAATTAAGGAGTCTACTTGACAAGTGTAATGGATTAAGCACTAAAGTTATCATCACATAAATCTTCTAAAGATTATGCTCTACTATTTGCTTAACTCCGTGCTTAGGCATAATATGTTATTTTATCAAATAAAGTAACTTATTAATTTTCCAGGACCATTCTGAAATTATTCCCAATATGAAAATTAAACCATTTAAATACATTTTCCCTAGGATTATGTATTAAACGTCAATCTTTCAATTTTATCTTGATTTTAATAGTCCAACTATTTAATCAACGATTTACGTACTATTTATTATAATGATTACAATAGTCCAACTATTTAATCAACTATAATTTAATAGATTAATTCAATTATATTGATTACTATAATCCAATTATAAAATCAACTATAAATGAATAGTTTGAATATAGTCCAACTATTTATTAAAACAACAATTTAAATATTAGTCCAACTAACATTTAATAATTTGACGAATGATATTTGAATAAGCGCGTACGGCAAGTAATTAAACGAGTATTGCAAATTCAATTCTTGCCTCCCACTATTTTTCGGCGAGCCTCTAACCCTCTGTCGAGTACTCGGGAAACCGTGTTTCCTAGTGGGCTAGGATCCCGTTAAATATCACACAATTTTGACTTTGGCCAACTAATTGTATGCTAATTAACTAGGTAGATCTCTAAGATCGATTGGATCCAATCCAATTCCTAGATCTGGTAGGGGGACTCCAAGTCCGAAACATATATCTATATATGCCAATACATCCAATGTATTACCTAACCTTTTTCCTCTGAATCAACTAAGCCTTGGCTTTGGCACAACAAACTTAGTGATCCCAGTTAAGCGCGACCCCTTGACCATGGAAAGCTTCGTAATCAATGTCGATGGACAAGAAGTGGTTTTGACTTTGGCCAACAAACCACAACTTGGACAAGACACCGATATGGAACAAAGCTCTCGTGATTCAAACACATCATCGACGGACAAGGGCCTTGACTTTGGCCAACAAGCCAATACCAGTCTCGGATCTTGAGTGAGAATCACTCAATGGAAGGAAAAACGCTTAATATTTCGCGAGGGTTTTTTGATTGCAAATTGGCAACCAATTTATTATCTTTGTTAAGGTCTCATCATCATACACCCTTAAACATGCATTCTAAACACATAATAAAGCGCGTAAAAATAAAATAATAATGATATGCGGATGGATACTTTACACATTGATCCTAGATCAAATCTCTCCTTTTCTCTCTCACGCTAGCACATGTATCACTTCTACCCGTTACACTACACTTCTAAAGAAACCTCATTTACATTGAGGGAATAGGTGAGAAGAGAATACAAAGAGTATGTAGGTGATAAGGCTGGACACGCAGGTCCAATTAATAAATCAAATTTATTACAACATTTCTAAAATTGCCCCACCCATCTAATATCCATCCGATATACATTATTCATGCATCACAATCATGTATTCACACAAGCATGCTATCAATCAATCTAATCAAATTAATTAATCTGATAATTAGTGACCATCCAATGTTCAAACAACTATTTGATTTTGCGCGAGTCAAACTCGTTTTTGCGAAGAAGTACTCAAAGTACGAATTCTCGAATTAAATTAAACTACACAATTAAATCCAATTTAATATGCATTTAATTCTAATTCACTATTTAATTCCAAATTAAATAACACACTTTATTAATAAACCTTTACGACTTAAATTCCAAATTTAATCGTTACGGGTCTCAAAGCCCGATTAATATCCAATATTAATTTAATTAAAGTCCAATGGACTTTTAATTAATTTCTTAAGGCGTGGACTTTTGGTCAACTCGGGTCAAAACGAATAACCAAAATCCAATCCGGGAGTTACCCCATAAGCCCAGAAATCAATTTAGGCCCATTAGGCCCAATTAAACTTTAAAGGTCCATTTGTCGCATTTGGGCTTTATGGATGCGATTTTGGGCCCAATTGGATCCAATCCATTTCACCTAAACCTAACTTGGTACAACCAAGCCCAATAAACCCAATAACAACTTTAAAAGCCCAAATCCAATTTTAAGGCCCAATTTAATTAAATTACAAAATCCAATTTTACAATTTAATTGCCTAAAGTGTATAACACAATTAATCACCCAAATCAATATTTCCAAAACATCAAATTAGCCTAATTAATCATGTTTATCATTATTAAATCATGTCCAACACAATTTAACAAAAATCAAACCCAATTACATGCTTTAAAGTCTCGGCCAAAGGGGATTTTGTGTCCAAATTTAAATCCAATCCAATTGAATCCAATTTAATATTAAATCCACATCCCTAAATGATTTCAAACACATCCAATGATCAAAAATCAAAAATCCAAGACTTATTAGGGTTCATGAGTTTCGGCCAACACATCAAAAATTGGGGAAAATGTTCCAAACACATTTTCATCAGATAGATCCATTAAGCATATTAAATCATCCAATTTCATTATTCATGCTCAAAATCAATTTTGCCCAAATTTTAACCCTAAATATTTTTCATGCTTTCAAAGGCTCTGATACCATTGTTGGTTTCCTCTAAGGTTCCTAAGATCATTATCAAGCAATGAAAACAAGTGAATACGCAAAGGAGAATGGCGGAATCATAATCGCATCGATTGGATTGGATGCTACGAAGAACAAATTTTTCTCTTCCATTGTGTAGAAGCTCACGGCAGTCCACTTTGTGGTTGTCCTCCATTTTCAGTTTTGGCTTGATCCATGAAGCTCCAAGCTTTGTTTAGTCATTCCTTGCTCTCGAAATTAATTCCCTATCACCTTAGGATAACTCAACAAGTGTGCTAGCACCAAGATCTTGCAACAAAATCATTCATTTCCTTCCTCCTAGCTCACGGTTTCAACCAAACCAGTGAAGAGAGAAGGAAAGCCTCCAAGACCGAGAGAGAGAGAGGAGCATTTTTTGCTCCAAAGAGAAAAGAGAGAGATAGACCGATTGGGTGGTGAGAGAGAATGAAAAATGTGTAATAGGTTTTATATTTTCCAAAACTAATTAACCATTTACCATATTTTCAATTTACAAAAGTCAAAGGTACAAGCCATTTAACTTTCCAACCACCTCTATCACTATTCACATCAACTCACATCACTCAATCAAGTGACAACTTGTCACATCACTCAAAGTGACATTTGATTTGATGCTTGATTTGACTAATGATTTGACGTTTGATTTGACTTGCGTGCCGCACTCGAATTCGAAATGCGAATGCGCTCGCAAACAATCCCGGGCTCGGGTTCGCTAATTCCAAATTAACGAATTTTCCGTTGTGACGCAATTAAATGATTATGCCTAGCGAAATCACTATTCACATCGCTAACGAATTAATTCTAAATTAACTCGTTCGCCTGAATTAAAATCTAATTTCAATTCCGCGTCGAAATCCAATTTTGTTTAATATGTCGAATATATAATTTATCGATTAATTCCAAATTAATCGTTATCTCTCTTTAAATGATATTTTATCCCAGATAAAATATCTCTGCAATTAATCCCAGATTAATTTTCTCTCTCATCTAATTAATCCCAGATTAATTAAAGTGCGACTCATACGTCATCGGTGAATCTTCGGGAAGCGACCCATAAGAACCAGTAAGTATACCCACTATGACTGGAGTGATACTATGACTGGAGTGATACTTCCGTCTTGACATCACACCCAACACACTACGATTCTCAATATACCCAGCATTGACGTACACATAACCTGTTAAAGCCCTGGACGACCGCAACCAAAGTATATTGATTGTCGCAAGTATTATCGGTGTAAGTCTCAGGTTAAGACCAAATACACCTACCCTGATTTCGGACTTCCATAGACACATAGTCATACTACCATTGGAATTCCGAGGGGTCCATCCAGAGCGAAGCTGTTTCCCATACCATCGGTAAAATACAACCTCCTATTACACTTGCATGAGTATCATATACCCAAATATATGAGAACTATGCTGTTGGGCCCTCACAAACGCGCACAAGTGTAATACTAGTCTTTTACGTATTTATCGATGTCCAATCTCGATAATACTCTGACTAGGGATATTTAATGATTTTATCCTTCGTGGACTGATAATGTCTCATATCATTCTCCGTCCAGGAACAAATCATATGGACCTTCTATCATTTATATATCTAGGTGATCTAATCACAAATGATAAGAGTGAAATCTCCTTTGTCACATAGTTAATTTGTATAACAACACCATGATCTGTACAAATAGTGACGTTATTGGTCATAATTGTCCAACATATACTTTGGTTGAGGTCGTCCAGGGCTTTAACAGGTTCCATGTACGCCAATGCTGGGTATATTGAGAATCGTAGTGTGTTGGGTGTGATGTCAAGATGGAAGTGTCACTCCAGTCATATGGAGATGATGGTTACGTAGGATACGGTACTAGTACTCTTAAGTACTGCAGTCATCGGGATAAAATGACAAGGTCATGTTTATCCGATTATAGAGACTAGTTACCAGACATCCGACATGTGCTTCGTACGGGGCAGACACAATTCCAGCCCCAGGCCTAGCACGTGATCATCCGATACTGGATAGAAATACAAAATACCACATATACTACTACGCCTGATATAGATCATTTATTCCAGCCCAGACCTAACACGTGATCATCTGATACTGGACAGAAATACGCAATACCACGTATACTACGCCTGATATAGATCTTTTATTCCTGTAAGGATATTTCTGGAGAATTGGGTAGGCATGGCGCTTTGCTAGAAGTCAACCTTGTCTTGTAAATCGGTAAAACGTAGTACTTGGTACTTACGTGTTCGGATAGTCCGACGAGCGAACTTACTACCAACATATCTGGGGATCTCATGGGTCGCTTCCCGAAGATTCACCGATAACGTATGACTCGCACTCTAAATTAATATGGGATTAATTAGAAGAGAGAGAAATTTAATCTGGGATTAATCACAGAGATATTTTATCTGGGATAAAATATCAATTAAAGAGAGATAACGATTACTTTGGAATTAATCAATTAAATTAATATATTCGATATATTAAACGAAATTAGATTTCGACGCGGAATTAAAATTAGATTTTAATTCGGGCGAACAAATTAATTTAGAATTAATTCGTTAGCGACATGAATAGTAATTATGCTAGGCATGATTATTTAATTAAATTAGATTTAATTACATCACGAAAAAAAATTCGTTAATTTGGAATTAGCGAACTCGAGCCCGAGATTATTTGCGAGCGCATTCGCATTTCGAATTCGAGTGCGGCACGCAAGTCAAATCAAGCGTCAAATCGCTTGTCGCTTCTAGTGTCACGTCATTCGTCAATCAAGTGATAGATGTATTTCACTTTGAGTGATTGACGCAAGTCACTATTCATGATTGATGGATTGATGTGAGTTGATGGAAGTGGTTGGTGCCATTATGGCTTGACTTTTTGAAAGCCAAATTCATGGCAAATGAATTTGAAATTCAAATTAGTGTATTAGATAAACTTTTGCCATCAACCAAACACATCTCTCTCTCACTTCATCTCTCCTCTCTCATGCCCTTTAGAGGCTGTTTTTCTCCTCTGTTTTGGCAGTCCACTGCCGTGAACCAATGATGAAATGGGAAGCCAAGAGTCACAATTTTGTGGCAAAATCAGGAGTGCTAGCACACTATGAAGTCATGCGAAGGTGATAGGGAAGTCCACCCATGAGCCGGGAATCGTTTGACGAAGCTTGGAGCTTGACGAAGGAGCTCAAAACCAACAATGGAGGAGGCCGAATCTGTGAGCTGTGAGTAGTCCACTGCCGAGCAGAATTTGAAGTTTTGTTGCCTCTCGCGTCGCTCAACCGATCGATGTATGTATTCCGCGACTTTCTCGATTGTATTCACACATGTTTATATGCTTTTGATTCGATTCTTGGGACCGTAGAACTCCAACAAATATACCCAGAAGAGGCGTACACAGAACCTGTTAAAGTATTGGACGACCAAAACCAAAGTATATTGATTGTCGTAAGTATTAGCGATGTAAGTCTCAGGTTAAGAACAAATACACCTACCCTGATTCGGACTTCCATAAACACATAGTCATATTACCAATGGAATTCTGAGGGGTCTATCCAGAGCGAAGGTGTTTCCATACCATCGATAAACACAACCTCATATCACACTTGCATAAGTATCCAATACTTAAATATATGAGAACTATGATGTTATGCTCCCACAACGCGCACAAGTGTAATACTAGTCTATTCTGCATTATCGATGTCCAATCTTGATAATACTACGACTATGGATATTTAATGATTAAACCTTATTAATCCAGAAATAATCATTTGGACTTTTATCATTTATATATCCCGGTAATCCAATTACAAATGATAAAAGAGCAATTTCCTTTGTCACATATTTAATTTCTGGGTCATAATTATCCAACAATGTCCTACTTGGCCTATAGCCAATCACTCAAGTGTCCTACACCTGAACTATGTACGGTTCGATCAAACTTCTACTGAGAAACAGCTTTCGTCAGCGGATTTGCGCGGTTATCATCTGATGCGATTTATTCGATCATCACATCGCCACGATGTATGATCCAACGAATCAGATGAAATAATTGAAGTATATGTTTGGATCGTTGATGAGACCATTAATTCTTTAGCCTGTGTTGTAGCCTAGCTCAGCCTCTAACAGAACTAAACCTAATCTAATTAGGATTATTATAGATCCAAATCGCTTCTATTGTTGCCTCAGCTGTAGCAATATACCGTTTTTATTGTTTATTCGACAACAATATCTTGCTTGGAAGATTTCCAGCTCACTGTCCAGTTATTCAAACTATATAGTACCTTTATAACGACCTATAGTCGTTTTTATCGGTTAGGAAACTTGCAACGGTGAACCCAGTCACTTCAAGTTCTCATTCTTCATAGTTTAAGACAACATCCTTAGTTCATCTAAGATACTTAAGGATGTTCTTAACATCAATCCAGTGACTATCACTTGGATTGGCCTGATTGTGACTCCATATGCTCAAAGCATATGAGACACCAGGTCGCGTACATTTATTTCAATGTACGAGTTCTCGGAGAGTGCCAACAACTTTTAGATCTATCCCAGTAGATCCTTATTCCCAGAATAAAGGTTGTCTCTCCCAAGTATTTTACGGAGAATTTTCATGAAAGTCAAGCTTTCACCGATTGTATTATTGGAATATCATTTCCAAGAAACGATATATCATCATCATTTAGGACAATCATTGTCAGTGCGCTCCCACTAACCTCCGTATATACACAAGAATCATTTTCATTTTGAATTAAATCATATACCATTATGATTATATCAAAACGATGGTTCCAAGAACGCAATGCTTGCTTCAATCCATAAATGGATCGAATTTAACTTGCAAACCTTGTTTGTTTGTTTTGGTACGACAAAACCGTTAGGATGTTGTAAACATCCTCCAAAAGGTTTCTGTTTAAGGAAATCGGTTTTGACATTCAGCTTTCATATTTCATGAATGAAACATGCAGCATCAGCAAGCATTATCCGAATGGATTTAACCATGGCAACGAGTAAAAGGATTCGTCGTAATCGACACAATGTTGATAACGATACCTTTTCGCTACAAGCCTAGCTTTGTACGTTGGTATGTTGCCATCCATGTATGTCTTCCTTGAAGACTTATATAGTACTAATAGACACAATGCCTTCCGGTACAACAACCAGTATCCAAACTTGGTTGGAATACATGGAATCCATTTCGGACATCATGGCACTTTGCCATAATAGGGAGTCGATACCTTGTATCACTTCCTCATACGTAGTCGGTTTTTCTTCCTCAATAAGATTGACATCTTCATGAGGTGAGATCAGAAACCCATACCTCCCAGGTTGTTTTCTGACTCTCTCCGACTTACATGGTTCTTGGGTATTCAAAGATTGTGGTACAGTTTCATCCCTAATAAACTGTTTGTGTTCCATTAAGGATTCGGTGTCTGGAACAGTATTACTCCAATTTTCATCAAGTTTTACTTTCCTCCCACTTACCACTGCATATAGGTATTCCTCTTAGGAAAACCGCATGGAGAGCAACAATTAAATTTTTCTCTTGTGAGTTGTATAAGTACTATACTTTGGTTACCCTAGGATAACCCATAAATTAGGCACTTATCCGATTTGGGTTCTAGTTTGGTATCATCCAAACATATGCCCAGCATTCACAAATCTTCAGGAATGAGAAAATCTGGTTTCTTTCATGTTTATATCTAATATGAAGTATGTCTAACAGATTTTCATGGAATCTTATTCAAAATAAGCTTTGCACTGATTAATGCGTATCCCTTAAAGGAAAATGGTAGCTCAGTACCACCACTGAAATTTTGCTTATGTTTTAGATAAAATTCCAATCCTGTAACAGTCCCCAAACAGTTGCAAAAAAATGGACTGTTTTGGACCCGATTCGTGCCCAGCGCACTGTCGAAATAGCCCCTGAAAAGCATAGGCAGTGGCTGTATTTCAGTTCTGATTTTTTACTTGAAAATAACCCCAACACAGCTCCAAAACACCCCTATATGTTCCTCAAAAATTTTGGATTAAAACGAAACCAAATCGAGTACCATTTTACCAAATAAGGGGCGACAGTGGGCAAAAACTATGCTCATTGCTGAAGAATGGAGAAGATGAGCTTTGGTTCAATACCACACAGTCTTCCGAACTATATCTCTTTACCAACAAAGACTAGTGTGGGCTAGACTCACAATATTAATCCCTAAACGAGTTAGAGATTAGAATCACACAATTTTCGCTCTTTTGTTTTTATTTTTCTTTTGTTCTTCTTATCTTTTCTCAACACTTGAGAGAGTTTGAAGAATAAGAGAGGTGGGTAGGGTTTGGAATGAAAATCTTAAGCAAAAGAAAATCAAATTTTCTTTTTATATTTAGGGTATTAACAAAAATCCTTCCCCTCTTGTAAAACCAAAAATTCGGCCAAACACATGTTATTTCAAAAATTTTGTAGCATATCAATATTTACTTTCCATAATATAAAAGATGTTACAAAAACAAAAAGGTTAGTGCCTTTAAAATTTGTAACTTCCAAATTAAATCCAAGTGTTTCCAAAACCCAAAATTTGGAAATTACTAATTTAACTTTTCATTAAATTATATCTAATATAATTTAATAACATGTGTTTAAATACCATATATTTAATAAAATCATATATTAAATTTTAACATATAGTTTCAAGTGTGACAAAATAATATTATTAATCATTTTAATAATATTTATACATATGTGAGTATATAATTGGACTATCCAATTACACTAAATCTGCTATAGTATATTCAGCTAGCACGGGGACCAAATGGACCTCTGGTTCTGAGCTCGAATAATCTCGAAATATTAATTAAGCTCTTAATTAAATATTCCAAATTATTAATTCCGGGTTATTCCACTAAAAACCCGAAGTTGCACTCTCGTTGCCGCAGAAAGTATATTAAGCTAAACCAATTCGGTGTCCATCGATATAGTCACTACATACATATTAACCCTTCATGAGTATCTCGTAATTAGATTCGGGTCATAATGTCTATTATACCCCTCTAAGTATTTTTACCTTAAGTACCATTGATTCTCTAATGAATGATTTATTCATAACCATTATGAATTTTAATCTTTCTATTCCTAATAGAAAGACTTGAGTGCTCTAACCGTTCAAGTACGGAATCAACCCTTAAGGAAGATACTCTTCTACTTCTCGCAAGAATGAGTGAACTTCATGTTTATACAAAACGTCCCCAGTTACACATCAGATCATGCCCCCAAAGTACGTAGCTATTGGTCTGGACTGCTACACTTCACCTTTGTAAATCAAATGACATAGCCTGTCATGAATGAGTTTGTAGTACACTCAAGATTAAGATCAATCCATATATGACCATCTAGTATATCGAAATGAAATTCTTTATTTAACGAATATTATAAGAAAGCTATTTCTATATGGGTCTGGTCCTATATGATCACCTCATACAATGTGCTTTCATTATTATGTCTCCAAATGGACGATCCCGGATTAAGGTCGCCATATAATTATAGAATAGACCGCAGTTATAGATAAACCCCAAACAAAGTACCCGATTTGTTTGCTCTTTATGGACTATTTTAGATTACCGACTTCAGACTTAAATCATCTTTTGTATGATGCTCAATACACTAAATCTGAAGGTACATGTGTAATCTAGGGTAATCAAGATAATTTACAATATGCGAAATTTAAACAAACAATTTGATAAATGAATAATGCATCATTTTATTTCATAACATATAAAACTGTTTACATTACATGAAGCTCTAGGGCATATATCCCAACATTCTCTTAGGTGGGTCTCTCTGGTAGATGATTGCTCCTCCTAAAAAAATCTCCTCCTTAAAAAGGTGGAACTCCTTTTTTAAAAGAAAATGAGAGGCATGAGAATGGAAGGAGATGATATAATCCTCTCATATTCTCCAGTGATTGCAATCTGTTGTGTCTGTTACAGCTCGAGACATATTCGGTCGGATAGACATTTTTATATATACATTTGGCCGGACATAGTTATGCCCGTGATTCCAGTAATTGAAGATATGCATAATTATTTCCAGCTCGAAACATGTCTGATCGGATATTAGATTTGAATTATATGTTCTACCGGACGTAATTCATTCCTTAACTACAGTAACTGACAATCTGCTCTTTCACTCACAGTTGTGTTATGTTCGGTCGGATGTAGGGTTTTCAAGTCATATTTGGTCGGATGTTCTGATTTAGAGAGAAGATAGGTCGGACATATGTGATATCTGGCTGGCTTTCAGCTATGTTCCTGGAGTTGTTTTCCTCTATGGCATTCATCCTTATAATTTCCAAATATTATGAGGGTGTCTCCCATTTCATTCGATGGTTTCATTTGTTATTCTTGAGGTATCATTCCCCGTGTTTCCCATTTCATTCGGTGGTTTCATTCTCCATTCTTGAGGTATCATTCCCCGTGTTTCCCATTTCATTCGAGGGTTTCATTCATTATTCTTCAAGTGTTATTCCTCGTGTTTCCATTTTCATTCAGTGATTTCATTCCCTATTCTTGAGGTATCATTCATCATGTTTCCTGTTTCTTTTGGGGGTTTCATTCCATATTCTTGAGGCTCTACTTATTCCCGGATTTGCCTGTTATTCATTCCAATCATCATTCCAATTTTCCAAATCCTTCAACTCATTTCATCTTCTGGGGCAGTCCCCTTCTAAAATTCTTTTATTGCTTAAAATCTTTTTTTACCTTAAGATATTCAAAAGTCTATTTCTGTTCCCAATATTTTCTTGATCCCAAGACTTTCCAAGCTATACTTCTATTGTCGTTGTTGTTGGATAATTATGACTCATAGCATCACTATTTGTACAAAACATGGTGTTGTTGTACAAATTAACTATGTGACAAAGAAAATTGCTCTTTTTATCATTTGTAATTGGATTACCGAGATATATAAATGATAAAAGTCCATATGATTAGTACCGGATTAATAAGATATGAGACAATATTAATCCACGAAAGGTTTAATCATTAAATATCCCTAGTCGTAGTATTATCGAGACTGGACATCGATAATGCGGAATAGGCTAGTATTACACTTGTGCGTGTTATGGAAGCATAACGGTATAGTTCTCATATATTTGGGTATTGGATACTCATGCAAGTGTAATAGGAGGTTCTGTTTACCGATGGTACGGAAACAGCTTCGCTCTGATAGACCCATCGGAATCTCATTGGTAGTATGACTATGTGTCTATGGGAAACCGAATCAGGGTAGGTGTATTTGGTCTTAACCTGAGACTTGCATCGCTAATACTTGCGACAATCAGTATACTTTGGTTTTGGTCGTCCGAGGCTTTAACAGGTTCTGTGTACGCCTCTTCTGGGTATATTGAGAATCGTAGTGTAGTGGGTACGATGTCAAGATGGAAGTATCACTTCAGTATATGGAGATGATGATCACGTAGGATACGAAACTAGTACTCTTATATACTGCAGTCATCGGGAAAATATGACTAGGTCATGATTATCCGATTATAGAGACTAGTTACCAGAGATCTGATATATGCTTCGTACGGGACAGACACAATTCCAGCCCCAGGCCTAGCATGTGACATCCGATACTGGATCGTAATACGCAATACTACGTATGTTACGCCTGACAAAGATTACATATTCCTTTAAAGAATATTTTTGGAGAATTGGGTAGGCACGGTGTTTTGCTAGAAGTCAACCATGTCTTGTGAATCGGTGAGAACGTGGTACCGGGTATGCACGTATTCGGATAGTCCGATAACAGTATTTACTGTCAACATATTCAGGGATCTCTTGGGTCGGTTCCCGAAGATTCACCGTTGAGATTTGACTCGAACATAAAATTAATCTAGGATTAATTATGAGATAGAAAATTAATTTGGGATTAATTATGGTAATAAATTAATCTGGGATTAATTAAAAGAGAAATAATTAATCTGGGATTAATTGCGTCGAGAATTTATCTGGGATTAAATTCGTCGAGAAGAGAGAACGCGATTAATTTGGAATTAATCGATAAAGTAAATTTAATAGTTAAATTGGATTTTTCTATTTAATTTATTTAATTGGGCTAAAATAATATATTAGATATATTAATTGAAATTAGACGGATTAAACGAACCCGAGCCCGAAGTGTGTGTAGTCTCACTCAACTTGAATTTTGAATTAAAGTGTGGGACCCACCAACTTACATCACTAGTCAATCTAATTGATGGAAGTAGTTGAGGGCAATTATGGAAACTTGCTTAACACGCTTTGACTTTTGGAAAGTTTATACACTTTTTGGAAAAGATTTTTGGTAATTTTTTTAGAAACAAAATACAAAGAAAACTCCATCTCTCTTCTCCTCTCTATCATGGCCGAAACCTTGCTTCCTTGGAGGGCAAATTTTTCTTTCAATTTTTGTTCTTGCTAGCACATAAGGAGTGAATCAATGTGATAGGGAAATTCACCTGAGAGTTTGGAACTCGATCTCAAGCTCTGAAGCTTCCAACACATCAAACAAAGAAGGAAAAGTTTTGAACTCAATCTGATCAATGTGAGTATTCCGCAACTCCCTTTGATTAATTCACACACAAATCACTCTTAGACAATCTTGGCATGTTCTAGGAACACTTACAATGGTATGAGAGCCTCCTAAGTTTGATTTGGAATTCTAGGGTTCATGGACTTTCATTTGGGAATTTATGCTTGGAGTATGTATTTTATTAAATTGATGATTTGGTTGAGCTTGGATGATGTTGAATTGGGTTTGTACATCTTAGGAATTGAGAAAAATTGATTAGATCAAAAATCCCCAATTTCCTTAGGCTTGGCCGAAAGTTATGGACCTAGAAGCTCATGGTGATTTTTATTTTTTAGACCATTGGATGTGTTTAAATGCATGAGTATATTGATTTGTGATTTAATTGGATTGAAATCAAAATATGATATAAAAATGCCATGACTGCCGTGAGTTTGAAGCATGTTTAAGAATTGATTTTGCTTCAATTTGTGTTGGACATAAATTGAAAATGTAGAGCATGATTGATTGAATTAATTAGTATTTTGGAAGCATTAGATTAATTAATTAATTATGGTAATTACACTTGAATTGAATTAATTTGTAATTTGGAATAATGAGTTAATTTAATTTATTGTATTTGGGCTTAATGGGCTTGGTTGGGCCAAGTTTGGTTTAGGATAATTGGTTGGATCCAATTGGGGCCTAAAACCATTTTCATAAAGTACAAATATGATATTTGGGCCTTTAAAATTTTAATTGGGTCTAATGGGCCTAAATTGATTTTTTTGGCATAGGGTGATTCCTAATTGGGCCTTGGCATCTTGGGTTTGACCCATAATTACCAAAGCACATGCCTAAAGAATTATTTGAAAGACCATTGGACTTTAATTGAATAGTGTTGGATAGTAATTGGGCCTTTGAGACCCGTTAAGATTGGATTTGGAATTCAAGTCTAAAATGCACTATTGAAAGTGTAATTATTTAATTTGGAATTAAATATGAATTAGTATTTAATATAATTTAAATTGGATTTAAAATTGTAGTTCGATATAATTCAATAATACGTACTTTGAGTATTTATTCTTAAATGAGTTGGACTCGCGCAAATCAAATCGTTGTTTGAACATTGGATGGTCACTAATCAAAGATTAATTAATTGGATTAGATTGATTGATAACATGCTTTGTGTGAATACTTGGATGTATGAATGAATAATGTATATCATATGGATATTAGAAGGGTGAGGGCAATTTTGGAAATTGTTGTAATAAATTTAGAATTTATTAAATTGGACCTGCGTGTCCAGCCTATTACCTCTTTTCTCATTGTATTTCTCTTCTCACCAATTCCCCTCAACGTAAATGAGGTTTCTTTAGAAGTGTTATGTAATTGGGTAGAAGTATGAATAGTGTTAGCGAGAGAGAGGAAAGTGAGAGATTTGTTCTAGGAACAAATTGTATTATATATTCATCCGCATATCATTATTAATTTATTTCGCGTCTTATTATGCTTTTAGAATGCATGTTTAAGGGTGTATGATGAGACCTATTTAAAGATAATAAATTGGTTGCCAAATCGCGACAAAAACCCTCATTTTATATTAAGCGTTTTTCCTTCCATTGAGTGATTCTCTCTCAAGATCCAAGATTGGCATTGGTTTGTTGGCCAAAGTCAAGACCTTTGTCCATCGCGAATGTGTTTGAATCATGAAGACTTTGTTACATATCGTACGCCTTGGGAAAGTTGTGATTTGTTGGCCAAAGTCAAGGTCACTTCTTGTTATCAGCCACGATTACGAAGCTTTCCCACTGTCAATGGGTCACGCTTAACTGGTTTCATTAAGCTTGTTGAGCCAAAGCCAAGACTTAGTTGATTCAGAGGAAAATGTTAGGCAATATATTAGATATATTGACATATATTGGATATATGTTTCGGACTTGGAGGTCCACCTACTAGATCTAGGAATTGGATGGGATCCAATTTATCTTAGAGATCTACCTAGTTAAGTTTCACACAACTTGTTGGCCAAAGTCAAGGTTGTGTGTTATTTAACGGGATCTTAGCCCACTAGGAAACTAGGTTTCCCGAGTAATCCACAGAGGGTTAGAGACTCGCTGAAAAATAGTGGGAGGCAAGTATTAAATTTACAATTTTGTATAGATACTTGCCAACACGCGCTCATTTCATTTTTCGTCATTAAAAATTTATATATATTAGTTGGACTAATATTCAATTATTGTTTTAATTAAACAGTTGGACTGTATTCAAACTACTTCATTTATAGTTGGTTATATAATTGGATTAGAGTAATCAATATATTTGAATTTAACCAATCAAATTGTAGTTAATTATATAGTTAGACTATAGTAATCATTACATTAGATTGTACCCGAAATCGTTGATTGGATAGTTGGACTATAGCAATTAAGATGACTTGAAAGATTAGCGTTTAAAACATAATCATAGGAGAAAATGTCTTTAAGCGGCTTTAATTTTCAAATTGGGAATAGAACCTCATGATAGTCCTGAGAGCCGAGAAGTTATTTTATTTGATGAATTGACATCTCGGGCCTGAGCCTGGAGTTGAGCAAATAGTGGAGCATGAGCTTTGGAAGACTCGTGGTGATGATAACTTTAGTGTTTAATCTGTTATGCTTGCCGCAATGACTCTTTAATTTCGTCATCAGAACTAAGGATTAGATCCTTATACCATGATGTTGTAATTAAAGGATCTTCATAGATCTATTCTTAGATATTAGAAGTACTGATTGCAAAAGATAACTCTTGGAGAGGTAATGGCTATGCTCAAGGAGACAGAGCCAGAGCTTGTAAAAGGGTAAGAAGCGCAAGGCGCATCTTACTTCAACATCCCAAAAGGCCAAGGCTTGGCCAAAGGCTTCTGGGGATGTGGAAAAAGGGCAAAGGCTAAATCGTCACAGTCTTCTAGGAAGACAAATGATATATCCCAATATGTCTGCCTAAATTATGGCAAACGGAGTCACTGAAAGCGTGACTGTCGTATGGACAAAGGCAGACATGAATGAAGAGAAGATGGGCAAGGCTCCGACTTCAGGTGTGTTTGTTATAAACATGTCCACTGCTGGTTTTAAAATTGGATTTTAGATACTGGATGTGGTACATAAATATATGTACGGATGTGCGGGATCTGCTGATTAGCAGCAGATTGGCTTCAGTTGAGATCGACCTGCGAGTCAGAAACATGACGAAAGTCGCTGTTTTGGCCGTAGAAACCTAAGTTTTGGAACTGCCCTTTGGGCATGTACTTAAATTAGGAGACTGTTATAAAGTATCTAGTTTGACTGTGAACATTATCTCTGTATCTAGTTTAAATCGTTGCGAGTATACCTTTATATTCTAAAACACTGAGTGTTTGGTTTATAAATATGATATTGAGATAAGCACATTAGATGTGAATAACAGTATTTTAGAATATAAATGAATCTCAAACATATAATATGACAAACAAAAGCTCAAACTTTATAAATCTGTTGAGACTTAAAAGTGGCATTGTTGTCTGTGACACATTAACAAGACTCGTATATCCACACTTTCGAATACTATGACGGATTTGATTCTAATTCAAATGAGATCTACGAATCTAATTCATTAGGTAAAGTGCCTAAAACACCTTTTACTTGGTAAAAGTACAAGTGCCACCGATCTATTAGCCCTCGTTCATAGTGACGTAAGTGGGCCCATGTCTAGCTAGGCTAGATATGGATATGAATACTTCGTAACCTTTACGGATGTGGCATCGCGTTACGGTTATGTGTATCTCATGAAACACAAGTCAGAAACATTTGAGTAATTCAAATAGTTTCGACACGAAGTAAGAAAACAGACTGGCTAAGTATTAAAATATTACGGTAAGACCGTGGTGAATAGTACTTAAACATATAAGTTTCCCGATTACTTGAAAGAGTATGGTATTCTTTCATAGTGGACTCCTCACGGAACACCTCAATTGGACGGTGTGTCCAAACAGAGAAACTGATGAGTGGTAATTATATCATTATTTCCCACTCATTTAACCTAATATTTTGTATAGTTTCTCGAGTTTTGTGAACGTTTTGATGTGTTTTATTGTTATTTTACAGATAAATAAAGTTTGGGAAGCATTGGATGTAATTTGGGGCCAAAATAGACAAAAATGGCATTTTCATCATTTTCAGCGTCACGACGCCAAGCCCGTGTCGCGACGTCTAACGTGTGCCGCAAGCCTGCTAACGTGCGCTGTGGACACGTGTCAGAATCTGAAAATTGGACTTGCTAACGTGCACCGGATCTTGCTAACGTACGCCGTGCCACGTGTCATCATCACAGAAGATCTGCTAAAATGCGCTGGAGTGCCACGTGTCACTATCCTATTGGACCAAACAAAGCGCGTGCCACGTTTCACCTTTTCATTGGACCGAATCATCGGTGAATCACATTCTGCCACGTGTCAAGCTCTCATTAGACCAATCTTTACCGCGTGCCACGTTTCGCCCTTTCATTGGACCGAATCATCAGCGAATCACATTCTGCCACGTGTCCAGCTCTCATTGGACCGATCCTTACCGCGTGCCACGTGTCACCTTCTCATTGGACCAAAACATCTGTCATTCATAATGTGCCACGTGTCAGCCTCTCATTGCATCATTTCACCGCGTGACACGTGTCATCACCAGATTACACCGATGAAATGCGCGTGGTCAAACCGTGTAGACCAGAAACGCGCCTTGGCATCGCGACGCCAAGGCTTGTAGCGTCGTGACGCCAGATCCAGAATCTGCCTATAAATT
This sequence comes from Zanthoxylum bungeanum, assembly GCA_019454045.1. Taxonomy (NCBI): domain Eukaryota; kingdom Viridiplantae; phylum Streptophyta; class Magnoliopsida; order Sapindales; family Rutaceae; genus Zanthoxylum; species Zanthoxylum bungeanum. Next base: position 93,637 of record SKCR01030861.1, read on the forward strand.
GAGCTCATTTGCACTTCATTTGGTGTGCTTTCCTTGGGATTTTTTTCCCTGTTTTCATAGGATTGCATCAATTTTTATAATAATTAATTTATGTATTTTTATTTTTATTTTTAATTTTAATTTCAATTTTTTATTTTTTTTATTTTTTTTTATGTTTTGTAGTTAAATTTCCGCTGGGGTAAAAGGTGAAACATTTAATATAATTATCTAGGTAAATCTCACTTAATTATAATTTATAAATTATAATTTAACCGGATTAATTAATATCAGACTTTATTACCGCCTATATGGTCGGGTTAAATATAAATTACTTTACCGCCTATATGGATGGTCTTTATGTGACAGATAATTACCGCCTATATGGCTGGTGTAATTGGACTAAATGGATTACCGCCTATATGGCTAGTTTTAAATGTTTAACATTATTAATTCCTGAGAAAGCATAACATAAAATAATTTATATATTATAATAAGTGAGATTCCTAGATATGAAATATTAAATGTAGATCCTCTAACCCCAACATTTTATTTTTATTCTAGGGAAGTGATGAAACAAAATATCCACACTTAATAATTAATTTTCTTTTTATGGGTAATTCTTTAGATTGTTTATTGAGTCTTAAGCTTAATGCATCTTGTTAATTGGCCATTATAAGATTGATTTTGTAAACTTAAAATGAACTAGACATAGGGATTTTAGGTTTCAACCTTAGATTCAATAGCCCACGATCTTCCTTGAGGATATATAACCCTTTAATAGATTTCCTTACAGGATAGAAATATACATGTCGGGCGGGGATAACCATAATTGGAACTTAATCTTAATGAATCCATGCAATTTGGTTGACATAGACATATGGTTCAATTGGGTTATACTCGGTATTTGCATCTGACCATCGACAGAGGCTTTTGCATATTTTCGTGTTCCAGGTTATCAAAATAATTTATTACACATATATAAGAGAATCAATTCATCTTTCTAATAATATTGTGTGGAGTCACAACCCTAGATCTTTGAGTTTTTTGTTATTTTCCTTAGTATTTTTATTTTTTATTTTATTTATTTTAATTAAGGAAAACCACATTCATCCAACCAATCAAACAATCATTCTCTTCTCCCATTAATTAGATATTTGTAAATAAATAGATTCAACAATTAATAACAACAGTAGGAATTAAGTCCTTGTGGGATCAATATTTTTATACTACTTGAACGATATGTGCGCTTGCGTTATACGTGTATGTTTACGTCGGTCAAGTTTTTGGCACCGTTGTCAGGGACTTATTTTTCTTGAGTTATTAATTTTGAAGCTATCTAATTTACTTGTATCTAATTTTCTTTTATCTGTAATTTTTATTTCCTTCTTTTATTTTTCACGTGATTGAAAAATGGAACATTATTGAGAGATTGAAAGATTACGAGCTTTACTAGAAGAAGATACACCCCAATTCTGGGAGCAACAGTCCAATTTTCTGAGGCCTGTTGTCCAGCCCAACAACTATCACTGGATGTCAGAATCAAGCAATACTACATTTGCTCATCAGAACGAAATGGGGAGATGTGTGATATGTGATGGTAACCACCCGAGCGATCAATGCATATACCTTTCAGAGTGGCAGAATTTTCGGAATCATTCAAGGTATGAAAAACCATCACATTTTCCATCTTATCCACCATCCATCTACGATCTTCATCAAGAACAAGAACCATCAGAGGAAGATCAGTTGATCCACATGCTCAAAGATTGGTTCGAAGAACGAGAAGCTCAATTTGATGCACAAATTCAGAGTCAAGCGGTGTTTATACAAAGGATGACAGATCAAGTTAGACAATTAACAAATAACTTGAATCACTTATCTCACAGAGCAAATTCAAATAATACTGAAGAAGCCTTCGAATATCCTGAGATTCATCATGACATCATAACAGAGGACGAAGTTGAACAGTATCAAGAATCGGAGGTATCAGTTCAGGAGCCCAAACCAACAAAATCTATGTTTGATTTTTATTATTTTGACTCTGACGAGGATGAAAAAGCTGAGCTATTTATACCAATTGCACCAACAAATGAGGATGAAACTTTTCAGCCTCAAAATGAAGATCTTGGAGAATGCTTTGCATAAATGTTTGAAGAAGATCTATCTGAACCAATCACATCAGCCTCAGAGGATGAAGACCTAATGTCAGACACATCTTTACATCCTCACGTTGATACTTCTGGAGCATGCATTTCACAGATGACAGATGAAGAATTGAATGCGGAAATCCTAAAATACATCTGTGAAGAAAAGGTGGAGCAAGATGCAAAACAAATGGAAGAGCAAATGTCATACCTTATTGAGAATCCAATGCATTCAGGCGAAACATCACTGTTTTGGGGAGTACAAATCAAAGATATCGCCCAGAAGCTTGACAGAATGGAACTTCCATTTCAAGTCAAGCACCATACGAGACCTCCTGATTTTCTTTCTTTCTTTTTAGGAACCACTGGAGCGAAAAAGATTAAAAAGGTGGCACATGCACTGAATGTGAAAAAATATTTTTTGCCACTTTACCGTTGGAATAGACCCTTCAAAAGTAACGCTCATGGGATTGTCTTTAATCGGACATCCAAAACGACGCTGAAACCTCCTTGACAGATGGATTTCAGTCACGTCTAGCTGAAGACGAAAAATTTAGCGCTAGCAGGGAGGCAACCCATGCACTTTGTTGTAATTTCTATTTTTATATTTTGTGTATACATGTTGTAGAATTTTTAATTTTATGTGTTATTTTTGTAGGAAAAACACAAACGAAGCATAAGACATAAGGAATGGTGTTTGGCAAAGAAAAGAGCTAATTCATTAGCGATGGCTGAGTAAGGAATAGATTCTTGAGATCCATCCTAATGAAGTTATACTAAGCGAATGGCATATTGCGTACACAATTATGTTGCCTTAATTATTGTTTTGATTTGCTTTTCTGTTGTAATTATCTTTATTTTCACCGACATGATCTAGACTTTTTGACCTTTCACGATTTCTTTTGTTGTTTAGCTAACAAACGTCCTATGGAAGATACTAGTGCTATTATTACTCACCCTTTTTCAGGTACTATAAATTCAGCCCATCATTGCACTTTTGAAGACATCCAGATTTGAGAATGAAATACATAAAAAAATGGAAGCTACTTCAAGAAGATGAGTTGAAAACATTTGTGAGTTTTGCGGTACTAGTGTTGGTACTAAACCACAATACATAGAGGCAGCACATGAATTGGGTCGAGTCATGGCCGAAAAGAATATGCACTTAATATATGGCGGGGGCAATCTTGGACTAATGGGGATCGTTTCAAAAGCTGTACAAGAAGGAGGCAGTCTAGTTTTGGGAATCATCACAAAACCCTTGGCCGAGGCGAATCTGATTGGACCATCAAACGGAGAGGAACTTATTGTGTCAGGTATGTCCGAGCGACTAGTGGAAATGATTAACCGTGCTGATGCATTTATTGCTTTGCTAGGTGGCTTGGGCACACTGGAGGAAATTTTTATTGTGCTATCTTGGGCGAACTTGAACATACACTAGAAACCGATTGGATTGTTTAACGTTGAGGGATTTTATGATTTTCTTTGTGTGTTTCTTGATGATGTCCGGAGAAATGGGTTCGTGTCAAAACCTATGAAAGAACTCATATTTACTGCCAGAACTGCTCCGGATCTAATTGACCAAATCTTAGCTTATGAACCACAAATTGACCCTGTCCTTTCCAAGATAAAATGGTCCGAAGACGATCGTGGTAAGAGGCGTAGGATTAATCTGGATCTTAACCTTTAACTTTTCGTGTAGAATTTCATCTAACCAGGTACTATCTTCTAAACTCTTCTTCTACTGTTTAAGATATTGGGGACAATGTCTCATTTTGGTTTGGGGGAGGGAATTAGTTGATCAGTATCTTGTTTTTAGTTGTGTGTTGTTTTTATTTTTAGTCCAAAATTTTTTCGAAAAATACAAAAAAATTGAAAAATGATCAAAAATTACAAAAATATTTTGCGTTTTTGTGTTTTTATTTTGACTAAAAATGTGAAATTAGTAAAAGATAGCTGAGTAAGGAGTTTCCACTCCTGAGACGTATTTCAAACCTAATTTGGAATAAGTTAATTTTTGTTTATTTCATTTAGAATTATATAATTTGTGAATTCTCCATAAAACGGACTAAAATGGATCTTCATATGCTTAGTTAGCAGGTATTATCAACATGCATGGTAACATACAGACATGAGCTATAATTGAAAATTTTGTAATATTCAGTTCTCTAGTTTAATTGGAGGAAGCATCTCAAAAAGTGATGGAGTAAAAAAAAACGTCTGAGATCCGAGTTATTAAGTCTGTAAGGGTGTTTTAACACCTAGTGCCCTAAAGCCAACTGGTTTGGGAGTCACTGGCCCAAAGCTCGTTACATGGATCGAAGATGTTGAAAAGATATATATATCTGAAATCTGAGTAATTAAGTTTGTAGGGGTGTCTTAACACCTAGTGCCCTAAAGCCAACTGGTTTGGGAGCCACCGGATCAAAGCTCGTTACATAGATGGAAGATATTGTATATAAATAAAAAATAAAATCAGAAAAAGAAAGAAAAAAAATCAGAAAAATCCGAAAAAATTATTTCATTATGACCAGCGTAAACACACACGTATAACGCAAGCTATCGTCCAAGTAGTATAAAAATATTGATCCCACGAGGACTTAATTCCTACTGTTGTTATTAATTATTGAATCTATTTATTTACATATATCTAATTGAGGGAGAAGAGAATGAATGATTGATTTATTTGGTTGATTGTAGATTTGCTAAATAAATAAATAAATAAAAAGACAAAAGAAAATACTAAGGAAAATAACAAAAGACACAAAGATTTAGGGTTGTGAATCATTCTAATTTCTATTAAAGATGAAGTGATTATTTTATGTTTGTGTAATAAATCAGTTTACTGACCTGGAACACGAAATTATGCAAAAGCCTTTGTCGATGGTCAGACGCAAATACCCATTTTAACCCAATTGAACCATAATTCTATGTCAACCAAATTATCTGGATTCATTAAGTTTAAGTTCCAATTATGGCTACTTTCGCCCGACAGGTATATGTCTATCCTGTAAGGAAATCTATTAAAGGGTTATCTATCATCAATGAAGATCGTGGGCTATTAAGTCTAAGGTTGAAACCTAAAATCCCTATGTCTAGTTCATTTTAGATTTACCAGATCAATCTTATTGGTGATCAGACAACAAGAAGCATTAAGCTTAAGACTTAATAAGTAAACCTTTAAATTATCCAAACTATAAAATAACCCCTTATAAACCGGTGATATTAGAATTCATCACAACCCCAGATAACTAACACATAACTAGAGCTAGTAAAAACTTAAAAGTAAAATATATAAAGTAAAAATGCTGAAAGACATGAAGTAAAAGATGAAAAGTAAAATAAAATAAAATAAAATGCTAAGGTAAAAGAATCAACTTTTACTATTTACTATTTAGATATCTCCCATAATATAATATATAAACTTATGATAACATTACCAACCAGCCATATAGGCGGTAATCTGATTAAGTCAAATTAAGTCCAACCAGCCATTAAGGCGGTAAAAAGATTTGTCCATGAACCTGCCATATAGGCGGTAAGAAAATTTAATTACCAACCGACCAATCTGGCGGTATCCTTGATTAGTCAGGTTTAAACCAGATTAAAATAATTTACCAACCGACCAATCTGGCGGTATCCATTTTAAGTCAATATTTTAAATAGTGAATATATTATATTTAAGGGAGATTAATCTAAATAGCAATAGTAAAATAATTACCTTTCACCCTAGCCGGAGAAGTTACTTCCTCATGGTGAATAGTAAAAACTGTAAAAATTAAGAAAATAAATAACTATTATTACAGAACGTAATTAAAATTATTTACAAAACTAAAAAAAAAACCAAAAACTAAAAGAAACTAGAGAGATAAACTCTCTATTTACATCAAAGAGATGAGAGAGAGTGATACAATTGAAACTGAAATCTCGAGCTCAATTTATAGGCCTCGGTGGGGTTCCAGCGTCGGATTCTGATTGGTCGGCTCAGATTCTTATCCGCCACGTGTCAGATAAGGATTAGAGAGACAATAATTGATGCTGACGTGGCGCTGATGTGGCGGTGATGTGGTGACACGTGGTAAAGTGACTGTCGGCACCATAGAATTACGACATGTGGCACTTCCTTATTGGTTGTTCATGATGTGGCGGTGAGGTGGCATGTTGACTCGGTCAACTGATGATGTGGACGATGATGTGGCTGACAGGTGGAGTGACACGTGGCGACACGTGGCGATGGTGATTTTCGGCATCGTAGGGTGATGACACGTGGCACGGCGCATGTTAGCAGATCGACTGTGATGGTGACACGTGGCACGACACACGTTAGCAAAGTCAAATTTTCTCAGATTCTGATTTGTGGACCCGGTGCACGTTAGCACTGTTCAGCGCATGTTAGGCGTCGCGACGCGGGAAATTACCAAAATGCCATTTTCGTCCAATTTTCACTGTTTTGGCCCAAATCACCTCCAGAATGTCCTGAAACTTTATTTATCTACAAAATAACACAAAACACATCAAAATATTCACAAAACTCAAGAAACTATAGAAAATATTAGGTTAAATGAGTGGGAAATAGTGATAGATTTACCACTCATCACACCCCCAAACCTAATATTTTGCTAGTCCTCGAGCAAAACATAGAATAAAATAACATAATAAAATTTAACTAAGCCACTTTATTAGGGATCACGGTTGCATTTACCGTATGCAACAAGCTTTTAAACCCCTAGGTGTCCCTAGTGGACGAGTTGTAGTCTCGTGAGGGTTTACAGCAATGATACCCACAAACATTTTAGAAAAGTAAAATGAAAGTAAAACTAATGCACACAAAAGTAAAAAGACAAGAGAAAATAGAATAAAGAAGTTAGTGACTAATCTGGTGAAATTTCTACTCCAAGTTACTAGTTGTTTTATTTCTTTCTAATTTACTGAATAAGTAAATTCTCCGATCATATTTACCATTCTTCATATACACAGCCAACAAAATATTAATCAACTCATTTTTTCCCACAACAGTCACAAGTGTAGTTGATAAGAGAGTAATATTTTTGTCCTAAAGTTTTATCGGAATTCACACCTTTTTGCAGCAATGAAATAATTTTTCTCATTTTTCTAATTTTTTTCTTTGATTTTTCTCTATTTTTTATTTATATCAATATCTTTCATCTATGTAGCGAGTTTTGGGTCGGTGGCTCCCAAACTAGTTGGCTTTAGGGCACCAGGTGTTAAGACACCCCTATGAACTTAATTACTCAGACTTCATATATATATATTTTTGCAGCATCTTTGATCCATGTAGCGAGCTTTGGGCCAGTGACTCCCAAACCAGTTGGTTTTAGGGCACTAGGTGTTAAAACATCCTTACAGACTTAATAACTCGGATCCTTTTTTTTTTTACTCCATTGCTTTTTGAGATGCTTCCTCCAATTAAACTAGAGCACTGAATATTACAAACTTTTCAATTACAGTTCATGTCCGTAAGTTTCCATGTATGTTGATAATACCTGTCAACTGAGCATATTAAGATCCATTTTAGTTAGTTTTATGGAGAATTCACAAATTAAATAATTCAAAAGGAAATAAATAAAAATTAACTTGTTTCGAAATAGGTTTGAGATACGTCTCAGGAGTGGAAACTCCTTACTCAGCTATCTCTTACCAATTTCACCTTTTTAGTCAAATAAAAACACAAAAACGCAAAATATTTTTGTAATTTTTGAAAATTTTCAAATTTTTTTGTATTTTTCGAAAAATTTTGGACTAAAAATAAAAATAACACACAAACTAAAAACAAGGTACTGATTAACAAATTCCCTCCCCCAAACCTAAATGAGACATTGTCCCCAATGTCTTAAACAGTAAAAAGAGAGTTAAGAAGGTCGTAGTTGGTTAGCTGAAAATCTACAGGAAATTAAAGGTTAAGATCCAGATTAATCTTACGCCTCTTACCACGATCGTCCTCGGACCAATTTATCTTTTAAAGGATAGGGTCAACTTGTGGTTCATCGGCTATGAGTTGGTCTATTAGATCTGGAGCAGTTCTGGTAGTGAAGATGAGTTCTTTCAAAGGTTTTGACACGAACCTATTTCTCCGGGCATCATCAAGAAACACACAAAGAAAATCATAAAATCCATCAACGTTGTACAGTCCAAGCGATTTCTGGTGTATGTTTAGGTTCTCCCAAGATAGCACTATAAAAATTTCATCCAATGTGCCCAAGCCACCTGGCAAAGCGATAAAAGCATCAGCACAGTTAATCATTTTAACCAATCGCTCAGACATACCTGGCACGATCAGTTCCTCTCCGTTTGATGGTTCAATAAGATTTGTCTCTGCCAAGGGTTTTGGGATGATTCCCAAAACGTGACTGCATCTTTCCTGTACAACCTTTGAAACGATCCCCATTAGTCCAAGATTGCCTCCTCCATATATTAAGTGCATATTCCTTGCAGCTAAGACTTGACCCAATTCATGTGCTGCTTCTACGTATTGTGGTTTAGTACCAACACTACTACCACAAAACACACAGATGTTTTCAACTCGTCTTCTTGAAGTGGCTTCCATTTTTTACTCTGGATGTCTTCAAAAGTGCAATGATGAGCTGAATTTATAGTACCTGAAAAGGGTGAGTAATAATAGCACTAGTATCTTCCAAATGACGTTTGTTTGCTAAACACAAAAGAAATCATGAAAGTTCAAAAATTCTGGATCCTGTCTACGAAAATAAAGATAATTACAACAGAAAAGTGAATCAGAGCAATAATTAAGGTAACGAAATTGTGTACGCAATACGCCATTCGCTTGGTATAAAATCCATTAGGATGCGTCTCAAGATTTCATTCTTTACTCAGCCATCGCTAATGAATTGGTTCTCATCTTTGTGATTGCCAAACACCATTCCTTCTTTCTAAAAATGCTCCGTTTGTGCTTTTCCCTACAAAAATAACATACAAAATTAAAAACTCTACAACATGTATACACAAAATATGAAAACAAAAATTACAACAAATTGCATGGGTTGCCTCTCTGCTAGCGCAAATTGTCGTTCTCTTCAGCCAAACGTGACTGAAATCTATCTGTCAATGAGGTTTTAGCGTCTTTTGGATGTCCGATTAAAGACAATTCCATGAGTGTTGCTTTTGAAGGGTCTCTTCCAACAGTAAGGTGATAAAAAAAGTTTTGTCTCATTCAGTGCTCGTGCCACCTTTTTAACCTTTGTTGCTCCAGTGGTTCCTGAAAAGAAAGAAAATCAAGAGGTCTCGTATGGCGCTTGACTTGGAATGGAATTTCCATTCTGTCAAGCTTCTGGGTGATTTCTCTAAATTGTACTCCCCAAAACAGTGATGTTTCTCCTGAATGCTCTGGATTTTCAATTTGGTCTGACAATTGCTCCTCAATTTGCTCTGCTTCTTGCTCCACCTTTTCTTCACAAATTTATTTGAAAATTTCTGCATTCAGCTCTTCATCTGTCATCTGTGAAATGCATGCTGCAAAATTATCAAACCTGAGGATGTAAAGAAATGTCAGATTTTAGGTCTCCATCCTATGATCTGGGTGAAATGATTGGCTCAGGTAGATCTTCTTCTTCAAAAATTATGCAATGGAATCTCCAAGATCTTCATTTTGAGGATACAAAATTCCATCCTCAAGTGTTGATGCAGTTGGTACTAACAACTCAGCTTCATCATCGTCAGAGTCATAATAATAAAATTCAAATAGAGACTTTGATGGTTTGGGCTCCTGAACTGATACCTCTGGTTGTTGATACTGCTCAGCCTCCCTCCTCTGTTAAGGTGTCATAGTGGATCTCTGGGTACTCGAAGGCTTTGTCAGTATCATCTGATAATTCTTCTTGAGGTAACTGTCTCGTTTGATCTGTCATCTTGAATGAATTCTGATTGTCTCTGAATACTTTCAAATTGATTTTGGCATGTTTCAAGCATTGTATCCAACTTTTCGTCTTGTTTCTTGAACCAATCTTTGAGCATATCAATCATCTGATCTTCCTCTGCTGATTCTGATTGTTGATGAAGATCGAAGGTAGATAGTGGATGAGATGGAAAATATGACGGTTCTTCGTCCCCTGAATGATTCTGATAATTCTGCCACTCTGAAAAGTATATGCATTGATCGCTCATGTGGTTACCATCACAAATCACACATCTCTCCATTTCGTTCTGATGAGCAAATGTAGTAGTACTTGGTTCTGGCATCCAGTGATAGTCATTGGGCTGGACAACAGGCCTCAGAAAACCGGACTGTTGCTCCTAGATGTGGGGTGTATCTTCTTGTAAGGCTCGTAATCTTTCAATCTCCCAATATTGTTCCATTTTTCAATCACCTGAACAAAAAAAAGAGAAATAAAAATTACAGATAAAAATAAAGAAAATTATATACTAGTAAATTAGATAGCTTCAAAATTAATAACTCAAGAAAAATAAGTCCCCGGCAACGGCGCCAAAAACTTGACCGGCGTAAACACACACGTATAACGCAAGCGTACACATTGTTCAGTAGTATAAAAATATTGATCCCACGAGGACTTAATTCCTACTGTTGTTATTATTATTGAATCTATTTATTTACAGATATCTAATTGAGGGAGAAGAGAATGAATGCTTGATTGATTTGGTTGATTGTAGATTTGCTAAATGAATAAATAAATAAAAAAACAAAAGAAAATACTAAGGAAAATAACAAAAGGCACAAAGATCTAGGGTTGTGAATCATTCTAATATCTTTTAAAAGATGAAGTGATTATTTTATGTTTGTGTAATAAATCAGTTTACTAACCTGGAACACTAAATTATGCAAAAACCTCTTTCGATGGTCAGACGCAAATACCCAGTTTAACCCAATTGAACCATATGTCTATGTCAACCAAATTATCTGGATTCATTAAGTTTAAGTTCCAATTATGGCTACCCTCACCCGACAGGTATATGTCTATCCTGTAAGGAAATCTATTAAAGGGTTATCTATCCTCAAGTAAGATCGTAGGCTATTAAGTCTAAGGCTGAAACCTAAAATCCCTATGTCTAGTTCATTTTAGATTTACCAGATCAATCTTATTGGTGATCAGACAACAAGAAGCATTAAGATTAAGACTTAATAAGTAAACCTTTAAATTATCCAAACTATAAAATAACCTCTTATAAACCGGTAATATTAGAATTCATCACAACCCCAGATAACTAACACATAACTAGGGCTAGTAAAAACTTAAAAGTAAAAGACATAAAGTAAAAATGCTGAAAGATATAAAGTAAAAGCTGTGAAAAGTAAAATAAAATAAAATGTTAAGGTAAAATGATCAACTTTTACTATATACTATTTAGATATCTCTCATAATATAATATATAAACTTGTGATAACATTACCAACCAGCCATATAGGCGATAACCTGATTAAGTCAAATTAAGTCCAACCAGCCATTAAGGTGGTAAAAAGATTTGTCCATGAACCTGCCATATAGGCGATAAGAAAATTTAATTACCAACCGACCAATCTGGCGGTATCCTTGATTAGTCAGGTTTAAACCAGATTAAAATGATTTACCAACCGACCAATCTGGCAATATTCTTTTTAAGTCAGTATTTTAAATAATGAATATATTATATTTAAGGGAGATTAATCTAAATAGCAATAGTAAAAGAATTACCTTTCACCCTAGCTGGGGAGTTACCACCTCCTCATGGTGAATAGTAAAAACTGTAAAAAGTAAGAAAGTAAATTACTATTATTACAGAACGTAATTAACATTATTTACAAAACTAAAAAAAAAAACAAAACGAAAAGAAACTAGAGAGAGAAACTCTCTCTTTACATCAAAGAGATGAGAGAGAGTGATACAATTGAAACTGAAATCTCGAGCTCAATTTATAGGCCTCGGTGGGGTTCCAGCGTCGCGACGCCAAGGCCTTTGGCGTCGCTACGCCAGCTTCTATCGACGTGGCACGCTCTGGTTCGTCGGTTGCAGATTCTGGATAAGATGATAAGGTGACACGTGGCGAGGTGGTTGAGGCTCAATTAGTGTGACACGTGGCGACTTCTGATTGGTCGGCTCAGATTCTTATCCGCCACGTGTCAGATAAGGATTAGAGAGCCAATAATTGATGCTGACATGGCGCTGACGTGGCGACACGTGGCAAAGTGACTGTCGGCACCATAGAATTGCGACACGTGGCACTTCATGATTGGCTGTTGATGACGTGGCGGTGAGGTGGCATGTGGACTCGGTCAACTGATGATGTGGACAATAACGTGGCTGACAGGTGGAGTGGCACGTGGCGACACGTGGCGATGGTGACTATCGGCATCGTAGGATGATGACATGTGGCACGGCGCATGTTAGCAGATCGACTGTGATGGTGACACGTGGCACGGCGCACGTTAGCAAAGTCAAATTTTCTCAGATTCTGATTTGTGGACCCGGTGCACGTTAGCACACTGTTCAGCGCATGTTAGGTGTCGCGACGCGGGAAATTACCAAAATGCCATTTTCGTCCAATTTTCATTGTTTTGGCCCAAATCACCTCCAGAATGTCCTGAAACTTTATTTATCTACAAAATAACACAAAACACATCAAAATATTCACAAAACTCAAGAAACTATACAAAATATTAGGTTAAATGAGTGGGAAATAATGATAGATTTACCACTCATCATATTACTACAAAAAGGTGTGAATTCTGATAAAACTTTAGGACAAAAATATTACTCTCTTCTCAACTACACTTGTGAATGTTGTGGGCAAAAATGAGTTGTTTAATATTTTGTTGGTTGTGTATATGGAGAATGGTAAATATAATCGGAGAATTTACTTATTCAGTAATTTAGAAAGAAAGAAAACATCTAATAACTTGGAGTAAAAATTTCACCTGATTAGTCACTAACTTCTTTATTCTCTTTTCGCTTATCTTTTTGCTTTTGTGTGGATTAGTTTCACTACCTTTTTACTTTTGTAAAATGTTTGTGGGTATCATTGTTGTAAACCCTCACGAGACTACAACTCGTCCACTAGGGACACCTAGGAGTTTAAAGGCTTGTTGCATATGCTAAATGCAACCGGATCCCTACGAAAGTGGCTTAGTTAATTTTATTTTTGTATTATTTTATTTTGTGTTTTGCTCGAGAACTAGCAAAATGTTAGGTTTGAGGGTGTGATGAGTGGTAATTATATCACTATTTCCCACTCATTTAACCTAATATTTTGTATAGTTTCTCGAGTTTTGTGAACGTTTTGATGTGTTTTATTATTATTTTGCAGATAAATAAAGTTTGGGAAGCATTGGATGCAATTTGGGGCCAAAATAGACAAAAAAAAATGGCATTTTTGTCATTTTTAGCGTCGCGACGTCTAACGTGCGCCGCAAGCCTGCTAACGTGCGTCGTGGACACGTGTCACAATCTGAGAAATTTGACTTGCTAACGTGCGCCGGATCTTGCTAATGTACGTCATGCCACGTTTCATCATCACAGAAGATCGGCTAAAATGCGCTGGAGTGCCACGTGTCACTATCCTATTGGACCAAACAAAGCGCGTGTTTTCCTTTTACTATATAAACCAGTCACTGTTTTCCTTTTTTTTTCATGAAATTTCTACACAATTGCACACAAATTTGTCTCTCAACTCACATCCAAGCTTTTTCTGAATGATGATTTCTTGTGTTTCTTCAAGCAAGTTCCAATTTTAGTAAGTCACTAACTCTATTTTTTCTCTGATTTTCGAAATCCCTGCATGCATACCCATTTTTCTCAATTTAAATTCATGAATCTTAGGGCTAGAAATGATGTGTTTTGCATGATTTGGTTAACCTAAGTATCTATTTATGCATTTGATGATATTATGAATGAGCATTAATTTGATTCAAACTCAAAATTTTGAGAATGGGTCACCATGGCCGAAAACTTGAGGGGGAATGAGAAGCTTGACTTTTATGATTTCATTGTATTATAATCAATGTATGTGATGATACATTGTGGTTTGTGTGTTGGAATAGATTTATCAAACTTGATAATGGATTTGGTGCTTGGCCAAATTTAAGTAAGGTTGAGAGCTTTGATGTTGTGATTTGGTAAAGATATAAGCATGAGTTTGGTGTTTAAAAAATGGTGATAAGCATGTGTATGTGAGATGTGGCCGAATGGATGGGTAGGCTGATGTCTTGTTGTTGTTATGTGATGCTGATTTAGAGGTAATGGTGATGATAATGTATTGTATGGCATGAGTTGTGAAGGAAAAGTGATCTTGTCATGATACTTGGGGAAGGGCGTGAATGTTTGATATGCTGATGTTGAGCATATTGGATGGGTTAAGAACAATGGTAATATCTAGAGTACTTTTTATGTGAAATGTAAGTCGTTGTGATTTATAAATGAGATTGTGTTAATGGCTTAAGTAAAGTTATGGTCGTGTGTAATGTAGAGTGTAGCAATGTGTATTCATGGCATGTGATGGACGTTTCATGTATGAAGAGTTGGGTATTTACACGATGTTCGGATTTGTAGATAACCTAACTTGCGAGGATGCACTTGTTGGCCGTCTTAGGGACGTTGCGGCAATTTCAGTCAATATAAGTTTTGTTGTTGTGTTAGCTTACCTTTGGATAGAAATAGCATAAAAACTAATCTTCTCGATAGCATGCATTAGTTTATCATTTATACATAGGATTAGTATCATAAGTATTCTTGAATACTAATCACACTTGAATTCATGGTTTGTAGATTCGATGCAAGCTATCTCGTTCGGTTGCATACGGCCTCACGAGCAGTAGGCTCAACATTAGTTGTGTGTGGATGTTATGTTTTCAAGTTTTTTCCATTTTAAGAATTTTATAATTTAAATTAAATTTTCTTTACTGTTTAAGTTAAAATCATTATGGATATTAACTTATTGATTTTGCTAGTATGTTTCGGGGTTATAGTTTAGATCAAATTTTCAAGAATATGACTCTAGTGACTTTGTAAACATGATTGTGAACCATTTTATTATCGTTGACAAGTTTCCTGATTACATGTTGCTTTAGGAACCACAATAGCTTTTATCATGAATTTACAGTTGATTTTACGTGCCTGCTGTAACATGCTTATGGTTTTTCATTAAATTAGTTTATCAATCGAATATTTTCAAACGCAAGTGGATTACCGCCCCCCATGTTTGACTTCTCGGGTTCGTTCACGTTGCCTCATGGGGCACTGATCACCCCAATTGGCTTATACATGTTCATGTGTACGTTCTATTGCTTACACGGTGTCAGGTCCCGCTAAGTAGGATTCACGCCCCCAGGCTATAAAACTGGTGATATTTTCATAATTGTGTTTTACATTTTAATTCATTATGATTTCAGCAGGAGGAATGAATTTTCCATATTTATGATTTAAGGCAATTTAAGCAAATTTATCAGTTATGTTTCATTTATATAAATAAGTTTTCTTATTCATTTATCTTAGCACTCACTCACTGGGTCTTCATAGACTCACTCTCCCACTTTCACATTTTTGGTTGCACGTCTCTCTCTCTCTCTAATCTCTCGGAAAGGTCATTCATGTAAGGTGGCTCTTTCCGGAGGACATAGATACCAACTGTAGTCATAGAGTTGTGCATGTCTTGGGTCCACACTTTGAATGTCATGTTCTCATTTAGTATATGCACTGTTCTAAAACGCGCCGCCTAGGCGGCGCGTATAGGTGGCCTATGGCCGCCGCGCCTGGCCCCAAATCGTTGGGGCCAGGCGCTCGCCGGAATGGACGACATTTTCTGCCCATTCCGGCAAATTTTGGCCGCGAAATTCGTTGGTCAACGGCCGTTGACTGACTCAGAATTCAAAATTGAAGATGTTTTCCGGTCGGATTTTATACCTAATCCTATCCCTAACCTTAATTTACAAAACAAACTCTCTAATCATCAATTTTAAAAATTCCAATTTGATGCATAAACCCTAATTTTAAAAAAACCTAATTTCTTCAATTTTTGTTAGTTTCTCATGAAATTGACCTCTATAAATCTTAAACATTGCTCAAACAACATTTCCTATGATTAATTTGTCAAAATCACTCAAATCTTAAACCTAATTATGAAAATTCTTTATTTCCGATTATTCCTAGGCCCCGCCTAGGCCTCGCGTAGGCGCCCTAGACGCTAGGCGCTGGGTGCCGCCCGACTAGCGCCTAGCGCATTTTAGAAACACTGTATATGTAAACTTAACCTAATATATATATATATATGTATGTATTGATTAATATGATGATATGGTATTAAGGAGCAAGTAATGCATGGTTTCACGTCTATTTGTTGAGATAGATTCATATATCACATATTTATTCATGAGTATTGTAATAGGATGCACTGGTTGTTACAGGTCTCACACTTACATGTCTTAGGCTAAGGGGATGGTCATGCCGTCTCCTGCCGGTCACGTCCTGTTAGTGCCTAGACATGCACAAGGTCTCTAAGTCATTATATGTGTGTGAATAAATCAAAGACAAATTGCGGAAATTACTTACTTTGATCGGTTGAGATTTCAAAAATTTCTTTGTATTTGTTGAAGCTCCAAGCTTTGTTGAATCTTTTCAACCCAAGGGTGAGTTTCTCTATCACCTTCTTTGACTCCTTAAGTGCTAGCTTGGATGAAATTTTTCAACAAAACTTCAAGAACAAGAGTGGGTGTGTTCGGCCAAAAGGGAGAGAAGAGGAGAGATAAGTGTTTTCTTTATGTTTTGTTTCTAAAACCAATTACAAAGTCAACTCACACAATTTGTGTATATGCTTTACCAAAAGCAAAAGGCAAAAGGTGTAGGAGGGAAAATGGCATTAAATGGCCAACCACTTCCATCATTCAAGTGACTAGTGATGTAAGTTGGTGGACCCCACCTCTTAAATTCAAAATTCAAGTGGCTTACTCAACACACTTCAGGCTCTAGTTCGTTTAATCCGATTAAACGAATTTTCCGTCGCGACGTAATTAAATCCAATTTAATTAAATAATAATGCCTAGCAAAATTATTACGAAAGTCACTCGCGAATTAATTCTAAATTAATTCGTTCGTCGGAATTAAAATCCAATTTTAATTCCGCTTTGAAATCCGATTTCAATTAATATATCCAATATATTATTTAATCGATTAATTCCAAATTAATCGCGTTCTATTTGAATTTTATCCCAGATAAATTATTGCCGCAATTAATCCCAGATTAATTTTCTTTCTCTTGTAATTAATCCTAGATTAATTCTGTTCGAGTCAAATGTCATCGGTGAATCTTTGGGAAGCGATCCAAGAGATCCCTGGATATGTTAGTAGTAAATCCGGTTGTCGAACTATCCAAACATGTGCGTACCCAGTACCACGTTCTTACCGATTTACAAGACATGGTTGGCTTCTAGCAAAGCAATGTGCCTACCCAATTCTCCAGAAATATTCAACGAATAATATATAATCTTTATCAAGTGTAGTATACTATATATTGTGTATTACGATCCAGTATCGGATGTCACATGATAGGCCTGGGGCTGGAATTGTGTCTGCCCCGTACGAAGCATATATCGGATCACAAGCAACTAGTCTCTTTAATCGAATAATCATGACCTTGTCATACTTTCCCGATAGCTGCAGCATATAAGAGTATCATTTCTGTATCCTGCGTGATCATCATCTCCATATGACTGAAGTGACACTTTCATCTTGACATCACACCCAACACACTACGATTCTCAATAATCCCAAAAGAGGCGTACACAGAACCTTTTCAAGCCCCGGATGACCAAAACCAAAGCATACTGATTGTCGCAAGTATTAGCGACGCAAGTCTCAGGTTAAGACCACATACATCTACCCTGATTCGGATTCCCATAGACACATAGTCATACTACCAATGGGATTCCGAGTGGTCTATCCAGAGCGAAGCTGTTCCCGGTCTAATGGCTAACATAACCTCCTATCACGCTTGCATAAGTATCCAATACTTAAATATATGAGAACTATGTCATTAAGCTTTCATAATGAGCACAAGTGCAATACTAGTCTATTCCGCATTATCGATGTCCAGTCTCGATAATACTACGACTAGGGATATTTAATGATTAAACCGTTCTTGGATTGATATTGTCTCATAGCCCTGGGCATTATCGGATTCGAATCGGATCGAACCGAATCTGAATCCGATCCGATCTGAAATGCTCTGAGATGTTTGATTCGTTCGGACCGGATCATCTTATCGAACTCGATCCGATCCGATCCGATAATTATCGGATCAGATCGGATTGGTTCGATCCGATTCGAATTATTTCGGATCGGATTGGTCCGA
This sequence comes from Zanthoxylum bungeanum, assembly GCA_019454045.1. Taxonomy (NCBI): domain Eukaryota; kingdom Viridiplantae; phylum Streptophyta; class Magnoliopsida; order Sapindales; family Rutaceae; genus Zanthoxylum; species Zanthoxylum bungeanum. The sequence continues at coordinate 112,065 of SKCR01030861.1, forward strand.
TCCGATCCGAATTCGGTACACAATACAAACAACATGACCACAAACTGCAAGCATAATCTGGTGTTGAGTCAAAAAAAATCGAGCGGATCGGATCAGATCGGATAAAATCCTATCCGAAATAATTCGATTTTTTTTATTTAATATGTAACGACGTCGTTTTGCAAATTAAATAAAAAAAAATTCGAGCGGATCGTATCGGATAAAATCCGATCCGATCCGAAATCCGTCGAACCGGACCAACTCAATTCAATCGGATTTGATAATCGGATCGGATCTAATTTGATCTGATCCGATGCCCACCCCTATTGTCTCATATCTTATTAATCCGGAACTAATCATAAGGACTTTTATCATTTATATATATTCAAGTAATCTAATTACAAAATGATAAAATAGCAATTCCTTTGTCACATAGTTAATTTGTACAAAAACCACAATGTCGTTTACAAATAGTGATGTTATGGGTCATAATTATCCAACACGTCCCAAATATAATGGGATGTGACAAAGTTAGTATCAGAGCGCACGGTCTTAGGGTATATGTATGCATCGGTAGGGCTATGATGTTTGCATATGATGTATGCCCAGAAATACTCATGTGTAAGGCAACACCCGTCCAGGTTTGATCGATTGCAAGTAAGTTTCCTCTCATTTCTTTGTAGCATGAACAGATATCGTTCCTTTAGACCATTTATGGTAGCAGAAAATGTACAGTAAACCCTTAGCTCGGTAAATCCTCAAGTTCAATACATGTATATAGTTTAGCTATACGAATATGCAGTAGGTTCTCAACAACATTGGTAGTTTGAATTTCTGATAGATGTGTTTCCATTCATGCTCGCGAGATCACCTTCGTAAGGGTCTAGGACCATTTGTACATAGTAGTGCCTCTTGGAACAACGAAAATCATGATCTTACCCTACTTTTTAGAAATAATGGTTAGGAAAATTTAATTCTGACGGCGTCCGTCCCATACCTATTCTAAAATAGGTAATTGATTCCGCCAGAACAATACCTGCAGACAAGCTAGTACCAATATGTAAACCTAGTTTAATGTCTCAGATTTCCCTCCTCTTAGACAAAGAAATGGGTAACAGTGCTACCAAGGAAGTATAAGATTTGCAGTAGCAGGCCTCTATTGGAAACCCACGTTCCTCAAGGAATGCAAGCCATTAGAGCAAGAACCGACCTTTCTATTTCTGATCAGAATCGGCTAAAACCTCAAGAACAAGATAGTGAGCTATGTATCAATGTAACATAAGTAGTAGTACCCAGAATGTGTAGCACATGTAGAAACTCATGAATCAATTGGTGGAGTTATTTACCCATTGATAGCAGCAGCTATGCATATGACCCTCAGTAGAAACCAAACCCCGTTACCTTAAAGCCTATTCCCGATAGTTAATGGCCACCCAATGAGACTCCAGGTGAACCCAGATAACTAGAGACCATACTGACCTAGATTCTTGGCATACGCCTTTCCATTTAATCCAACAACCCCTGTTTTTAATCAAAACCCCGAAATCAATCAGTGAACCAAGTATAGCACGTGAAGTTATCAATGAGTGCTTTTATTAAAAATTATAATATTACTTTTTTTACAATTTGTGTTACGAAAAGAATGAAACAATCCAAATCTCTAAAGTTCATCCCTCCATTCCCCTTAGAGCTGCACATTCCACAATTCAATTCTCTAAAGTCCATCCTTCCATTCCCCTTACAGTTGCACATTCCACTCCATTCACCCCAGTGAATTCCTCTTTTATCCTCTTTGGAATCCCACCAGAATTTCGTTAGCAGTTTTTTAGTGTCATCACACAAATCAGAAGGGAGCTTGAACACACTCATATAAATATAGCTTGGGCGACAACTTTGATTAACACTTACCATCATTGGAGAATAAGATATTGTTTGATAGAGAATATAAGCTAATTTATAAATATTATAATGAGAGAATAAATTAACTTATAAGCTCACCAAACTTTATATCAAACACTACATAAATTGCTACATAAATCACATTGTCATTAACTTAAGACCATTAAAGCAACTCTTTTTTTTTTCCTTCCAACCATATAGGGTAAGCCCAAATATCTTTCATGGATGGAGACAATCTTTAAGTTAAAGATGCCTCTAATATATTCAGTCTTGCTGCTCTGTTTGGATTTAGGAACAAAGACTTGACACAGTTAAACACCTGCCCTAAACATTAGCATAACAATCGAAAATTCTCTTGAACATTCATGCAATCCTTGATAGAGGCTTTCATAAATACTAAGCTATCATCAGAGAGCAAGTGGGAAGCTATCATCAGAGAGCAAGTGGAAAGTTTTATATAAAAATGCATTGAAATTATCAAAATATCTCATATGGGTTTAATGCATGTTTCATAATAGTACCTCAACTCACCAAAAATTAAATAAAAAATAAATAAAAATCCTCCCTGATTTGTTTTTTAGCTTTTCCTTTTAGGTGAATATGCGGGGAGAAGAAAGATGATGCTTCGTGTATTCTAATCTGCTATCAGCTGGAATGACAGTTTCAGCTGCACATTACTTGGACTTCAAGTTTCTTAAGTTGCACCAGGAAACAAACAGGTTTCAAAATTTGCTTCAAATAGTTATATGCTGCACTCGGTTTCATTTATGCAAACCTGCAATAGATTTGAAGCATATTATGTATATAAGAAATATGTAAAAGAAAATCAGTAAGCATGGAGTGATTGTTTATGCATGTTTCCGAAGCAAAGGGCTGGGAAGACACGTGAAACTTGCTAATGAAGTCTCCATTAACTAGTGTTTGTTTTATAAAATTGGTGTGACCATATGTCAAGTGAGGTAGATGAAGACCTATGCTGACATAAAAAGAAACCAAAAAGGAAGACCTATATGCTTCTGAGCATAATGAGACTAATTCACAATAGCCGACCACACCTAGTGAGAAAATGTTTTTGGTTGGTTGGTTTGGTTATATTATTACAGATAACAAATGAAGCAACTTTGACAAATTAATTCTCAGCAAGAAGAACACTTACCTGATATTTTGCGTCTCGAAAATGTAATTTTTGTTGGATCTCCACCTTTCTCCTCAAAAATCACTAGAATGTTTCCAGATGGCTTGAACCAGGAACGCGGAATGTGGTACCTGGTCAATGCAGATTAATTAGTTGTTTTCATAAATCATAACAACACAGATTTTTCAATGAAATAAAAAGGAACAAATTATTAGATTGGCTCAGAAAAAATCCAAGAATATATAAATTTATTGCTTTTTAAATACTTCTTTTAAAATCCATGAATATACGACCATATGAACTCTTAGTACTAATTTGCACTCAGAGCCTTTTTTTTTCTATTTTAATTTACCATCGCTGTGATGGTTCCCCACATCCAGTGAGGCATTTGTCCGGGTTGAATTTTCCCCTGTAGTCGCATTCTTGAACACACTCATCATGAATAACACTTCTTCTACTTTTCCTGGGCCAGTATCTTCCAATTTCTTCTCCATTCAACCAAGCCAGACCTTTCCCCATTTTAAGCATATCCAAACCAATAGGTTCAGCCCCAGGTGGTTGGTTCACAACAGCCTGCACCATTCAGAGAGTTTACATAATTAATATTCTCATTAAGCACTAGCAACATAATGCACGTTCAAAGTTAAATGAACATAACAGCTATTATTCGAGACAAATGTTTTTACCTTGTACCATGTCAAAGACTGATTTTTTGGCGGCTCCGAAGTTGATACCCAATTTACTTTATTCAAATTTTCAGGCTTGTATAAACTTAGGTGTTCTCCTTGTAATCCTATCTGGAAAGTGCAGAAACAGCAACAAAAGACGTGAGCGTTAATGAATTTCAATAGCTGCTTACTATTTATTACAACCGTCAATAATATCTTATATGGTTATGCCCCACCATTACTGTCACATTAGTCAAGCACAACAGCCAAAAGATATACCAAGAAATTGAACACAATGACATTTTGGTCAAACTAACTTTGTTATCATTCTGAGTTACCATGAAGCTTAACAGTGTAAGCTGATTATATTGTCAGACTCATCAGAAAGTATAATATAGAAGAATCCATAGGAAAACTGTTGCTAATATTGCATATTGATTACAAGTATTTACCAAAAAAGCATTACAGAAGGTCCAAGTGATTGTCTTCTAATATGTTAAAGGAAAGAAGCAAAAGGCCGGCACTGCATTTTAGGGTTCTTTTTGTAACCCAAAGAAATATGTAGTAACATAACATGGCCTCACTATGAACTCCATATTACTGTTAGCTAAATTTTGAAATTACTCCTATAACTGATAAGCCAGAAAGGAAGATATTAAAAGAATTCAATTACACCCAACAAAGTTATTGACAACATTTTACCCAAAAGTTCCCACAACCAAAACACTTCATAACTTCTAAAACAGGAGTTATAAACTTCGTCTACCAATGGAAGAAACATACCTTATAGGTCCAATTATATGTAGATAAGTCAAGAGTACCATTGCCGAATCCCTTAATCTTAACACTGATTAATCCTGCTCCCACCCATTCATAATATGGTCCTGCATTCTACAGCAACAAGGGAAGGAACATTCTTTACTTTTACGAGGGAGACAAAATTTTAGCATAAGTAGCAATGTATGTATTCTGTGTGTAATTTAGGGATGATAACGCATGACATCTCATAAGAGAATAGCATTTTCCCTATTTTAATGCATTCTAGATTTGTAACACCAAAGTGCCTCAGGGACGGCACCACTCATGACACCAATACAAAAGATTACACCTTAAAAAATGTGGTGGCAAAGGTAGAAGAACAAAATTTTAGTAACACACTAATATAGGGATGAATAGCTAATTTTGAAAGTAATGAATGAATAGTCAAAGAGTAGTCACAGACACCCTAGAAACCTTGAAAATCATTAAAAGAGTAGTCGCAATCCCATATTACATATGAGGGCAATGTAATGATAGTTTAAATAAATAACATTTGGAAGTTTCCATATTCTCCAAGGTTTTTTGTTGTTTTTTCCATGAGAAATCTTGGATACAACAGTGTTTGAAGTAAAATTTAGTCATGATCTCTCCGGTACAAGAAGTTGCACCAGTTTTATGTTTATGTCACATATAAGGGTAAACAAGTAGGTAATATGTAACACTTATGGTGACCAGAGCTCATGCCATACTTTCAGAATCACACAAAATGGCACAATGTAGATCATTATCAACGCACAACTGATCTTAACTTCTGAACAAAAAAAGGTTCAGTATTCTTCTATATTATAGAAAAGTAAAAAAGTTAAGATGGTTAACTCACTTGTAAGCCAACTGTCATGCTTAACAAAGCAATTTCATTCTTCCCTGCTTTGAGAGAGATGGGATTCTTAAAATTGAAGGGTGGGTGTGTTCCATTTCCAGACGCGCTACCTAATATTACCAAATGAAAGATGACTATCTACTTCAAGGAGCTTGTCGAAGAGGATAAGACAATATAAACTATAAAGATGATTAATAACGTGTATGATAACTCAGGGCGAGCATGGAAATTATACTTTGCAAAAATAAAAATAAACCAACATATATGCAGAACAGTTATGTTATAGACAAGAGGTGAGTGCAGTAGCTGAAGATAGCATGGAAATAAACTCGGGGTAAGTTGTGCTCACAAAACATCACGAGATCGAAATCAATGAAAGAATTAAATTCGAAAGAACTAAAAAAAAAGAATTCTTTTGATAATACATTTTTTAACCAATTCTTACAGAGGTTGCACCAACATTCTGTGGCATCAATTAGTAACATCTGCCTTTGAAGCAAATTGATGACAGAGAATTGCTCACTAAGGTAAAAAAGCAGAGATTTCTCATGCTTTTAAGAAAATATCTTGAGAATTCCTGCATTAGAATAGTCAAACTGATAACAATCTGGAGTCACTCTTCGCCAGAATCAAGGTATCAGACCTTCTAGGTGGATCAAAAGACTAAATTCTGAATTGAGTATTATTTATTCCACAGACAAGGAGAAGAGCAGCATCACATTATCCA